>VYZM01020697.1:516887-532250 GCA_013398915.1 Dromas ardeola
CCGCTCCCTGCCCGCCCGCGGGGCCGCCCATGGCGCCACTGCGGCGCGGGGACGTGGCCGGCGCTGCTGCGCCTTCCCGCTCCTCCCCCCGTCCCCGCCCTCCGGCTCCATATTGAGGGTGGAGGAGACGAGATGGCTCACAAAATGGAGGCGGTCGGTGCTGCGCAGAGCGTTGGCTGGAGGGAGGAAGGCGCTAGTCAAAGCTGGAAAGAAAGTTCCCCGCCTCCTCAGAGCCTGTTAATACGTTTGGGGAGTCCCTTAGACTGCTTAGGGGGAGAAATGGAGCTAATTGCCAGCTTGCTGGCTGCAGGCAGGCTGGGCGTTCTTACCGCTACTCCCCCCCCCTTCCCCGACCAAAGGAGCCCTGCAAAATGGCGTGGTGGCCCGCAGCATCAGCTGAGTGGGAGGGAGCCTGCTGATCTTGTTGAAGCAGTGCGGTAGTTACACTAGGGAGGAAGGGAGAGATAGAGAGAGAGTTTGCTGCCCAGGAGAGACTGCTTGTTATAACTAACTTGCAGCAGAAAGTCTGAGAAACAACATTTTTGTGTGATAGAGGACAGCACTCTGAAAACCCTAGAGATTCTTATCCCCAGGGAGAATAAAATGCCTGAAAAAAAACAAATAATTCCTTAAGAAAATGTTGCCTTTTATTTCTGTGGAGAGTTCCTATAACATAGCATAGATGGGTCCTGAGGATAATTTCTCTCCCATAAAAGAGAGATGCTGTAACAGCAGGTGTTTTCCTCCCATATGAGAATGTCAGTTCACGTGCACATAATAAAAATCTGCAGAAAAGGACTTAACTTTTCCTTTCAGGAGTGACCTGAAGAGTTCTGTGGTCATTCTTTTAAGGTAAAAGCAGTCTGAGTCCCAACTGAAACCCTGTAGCCTTGAGGGGTGTCAGAGAACTGTAAAAAGTTTCTCTAATTTTTCCTTATATAGGTTTTTGGTTTTGAAGAAGTCTAAGCTTTACAGTTTTATGTAATAGATTTCCTCTGATATGCATAGAAAGGGTTGAAACACTTAACGTTGCCAGTTTTAACATAACCCAGCTAAAAATTAAGTAGTGTCAGTAGATTAAAAACAAAATGCGATTAGCATCAGTAACCACTATTTCACTTAACCTAAAGCAGTTTCTATATACAGTAGGTGTGTTATCCTGTAAGATTTTAAGCTTATGTATAGTTAGAAGGGAGTTTTTTTTTTCATTATACTTCTGTAGAAGAGAAGCTTTACTTCGTAGTCACAGGACCGTTGACTGTCAGTCACTTATATAATATTTCTGTAGGGACAAAGTTAGTGACTTAAACAGAAAGTTGTTACCATGAATGGTAGGACTTGTTCTCGCTCGGTTTAGCACATGTAAAAGCAGGATCTACTTCTCAGCCAGCTTTTCATAATCTTAGGCATTTTTTCCTGTAGCACAACCTGAACATTATAAACCAATGGTTTCCTAAAGCAGTATGTAATTCAGAAATTCTCTTTTGCCACGTATTGCTTCACAGTATTCATTGCTCTTCAGGGTGGTTGTATTGCGCTCAAAGGGATGTACACTTTTCTGACTGGCCCTAGCAATACCACCCCCTCTATTTAAACTGGCAGAGGTTAAAGTAGTTCACCTTCAGGTTTGAAGCAAGACATCTACATGTAGAAGTCTGTGTCTGGTTTTATGTAGTTCAGCTCTCAGGCTAATGCTGCATCTGGTCTATGTTAACCCACGGCAGCAGAGGCAGTAAAGCCTGCTACACGTTCATGCTGCAGAATTGAAGCAATATGCAGCATAGCTAGCCAGCAGCATAGCTGGCCAGCCCCTTGTTGTGGAGTGTTTTACATGCACAAAAGTACCAGCTTGCTAAATAAGATTTTAATCTGATTGCTTTTTATAAGACTTCTCTGTCTTGGAGATGAGAGAAAGTCGTAAAACAGTTTTTTATGAACTCCTGTCAAATGTAGGGGGGGATATTCCCTGCCTAACTATAAAACACATGCAACACTGAAAGAGAGCAGAAACCCTAACACACTTGTAAGCCCACTTAATTTGTGCTATAGAAAACTGGGCTCTGAAAAGTAACGCATTTTAAAATGTGGCTACTCCTATATATATATATATAGGTGATGCTGTCAAGAGCTTCAATTAAGTTTGTTTTACGATGCTTGTTAAGGTACCAGTCTTATTCCAGTAGTTGTACCCACTGTTGGTCATTGATTAATCATTATTCAAGACATTTTTCTATCTGTAAGACAAAAGTCCATGTTGATTCACATTTAAGAGCTCTTTCCCGTAACACTGGGAAACCACATACGAGATTCTATTTTCTTGCTTGTGTGCACTCGACTTAAAAAATTATCCGAGTACAAAATGTGGAATTTTAATGAATTAAGAATTGATAAATTCTTCAGAATACATAAAAATAACCTTTCAAAATGGATATAGTTCCTCATGATTATGCTTCATCAAGTGTTAAAACTTCCCTTTATCTAGCAGTGCTTCATTGCTGATCCCTACAGAGCAATACACAACTCGAACATAAGATAGACATAAAATGAATGCACTTCTGGGGAGGTGGGGAGCAACCGATTTAGTATATTGAAATCTCTTTACTGTTTGCGTTTGAGCATTCTTAAGTTGTTAGTTAGTTAGTGTTTTAATTAAAATCACACCTTATTAAGTGTTTACTGTGCTGCTGTCTAAACCCATTAGAAGTCATTGTTTTTATGTAAGTGTATTCTACTTATTTGTAGTTATAACGTGCACAGATAATTTTTAGTAATTCTTTGAAATTTTAACTCTGTGGTTTGTATTCAAAATACGTTTTTGATTTTTTTATTTTGTAGGGCCATGAGCCAAAGGAGCCGGAGCAGTTGAGAAAGCTGTTCATTGGAGGCCTGAGCTTTGAAACAACAGATGATAGCTTGAGAGAGCACTTTGAAAAATGGGGCACACTCACGGACTGCGTGGTAAAGTATCAAATATTAGTTTGTGCTTTTGTAAGGATATAGGTACTTAATTTAGTACAGAAATGCAGCGTAAGCTCTATGTTTTTGCAGGTGATGAGAGACCCGCAAACAAAACGTTCCAGAGGCTTCGGCTTTGTGACTTATTCTTGTGTGGAGGAGGTGGATGCTGCCATGAGTGCTCGACCGCATAAGGTTGATGGCCGCGTGGTTGAACCAAAGAGAGCAGTTTCGAGGGAGGTAAGTTAAGTGTTTCAGATAACTATTTCCTAATCTCTACCTAATAATTTAAAACACTGAATGTCATTTTTGGCGTTGTAGGATTCTGTAAAGCCTGGGGCACATCTCACAGTAAAGAAAATATTTGTTGGTGGAATTAAAGAAGATACAGAAGAATATAATTTAAGGGAGTATTTTGAAAAATATGGCAAGATTGAAACCATAGAAGTCATGGAAGACAGGCAAAGTGGAAAGAAAAGAGGCTTCGCTTTTGTAACTTTTGATGATCATGATACAGTTGATAAAATTGTTGGTATGTAACTCTTCAGCGAGAAAAATGTCTTGCGGGATAAAAGTGTAACGTTAGATATCAGAATAGCAGTGTGTGGAATCTAAGATGTTGGCATAATCAACTGCTTGACTATTGTAAGAGATGGGGTAGATTTACTGTAGCTTTCTATGAGAGTTTTACAGCATATTGCTTTCAATTATTTGATTTTCTAACTCCTTCCTATTTCACAATTTTCTCTAGTTCAGAAATACCATACTATAAATGGACATAACTGTGAAGTGAAAAAAGCACTCTCAAAACAAGAGATGCAGACTGCTAGCTCTCAGAGAGGTGAGTTTGGAGTTGTGCGGGGTTGTTTTATGTAACTGGCTTTCAATTAATGTAATTAAAGTGAAATATTTTGTAGGCCGTGGGGGTGGCTCAGGCAACTTCATGGGTCGTGGAAGCTTCGGAGGCGGTGGAGGGAACTTTGGCCGAGGAGGAAACTTTGGTGGAAGAGGTAAATGACTGGAATGTTTGTATAGAATTTGATTTCTGTTTTTTTTGTTTCCTGTGTCAGTTGGCTTAAACACTTAACACGTGTGTTCAGGAAAACGTTCTCATCTGTTTTGTGTTCCAGGAGGCTATGGGGGTGGTGGCGGTGGTGGGAGCAGAGGAAGCTTTGGGGGTGGTGACGGATACAATGGATTTGGTGATGGTAAGTGTATTGTTCACTTTTTTTTTTTTTCACCCAACGTTGTAACCAGCTGTAAGTCTTGCCTTCACCTTGGAAACCAAGTCTACTTTGGTAATGTTTTCTACATTGTAGAGCTGTGAAGAGTTAAAGGTTTTTGTTTTCCCCACAAAATGATGGGTGCAAAAAAAATACTCCTCTATACATACCCTTTAAAAACCCTCATGTCCTGAGGTCGTGTAGCAGCTCTTTATGATGATTGAGAACTAAACAAAGATTCTGGTGCCAGTTGAAATGACTAAAACTGAATAAAGCAGTGACCAACTAACATACCACACATCTTTTCAATCAACTGTAAGACTTTTCATGGCTCAGTAGCATCTTTTTCACGATGAAGTTTGAATGACTATCCAAAATGCATCTGAAGAGAACCGTGGAAATTACCAAATGGCTGTGGAAGTAGCATTTGGGGTGGGGGGGAATGAGGGAAATAGCATGTAGTTACTTATGTCCTGATTCTGTAAGCAGATATACGTAGTGGTATTGAGTTCTTTGGAACTATTTCTCAGTTAGAACTACTCCAACAAAATATCTGAGACCAAGTCAGCATCTGGAATACAAAGTCTTTCAGATGTGCTTTACGTGATCACAAAAAAAGAATGTCTAGTAGCTTTGACACACATGTAAATAAAGCTGTATGTCTAGATAAAAACTGTAAACCAGAATTCTTTGGAGGGCTTTGCCTAATGAGTGATTTCAGTTCAGAGAAATAAAGAGGATGGTACACAGTACTGATAACACCATTTGTGTAAAGAGGCAGTTACTACGTGTAAGGGGTGGTGGTAGCAGCATGTCTATGTATTTTCTGTGAGCCAGAATGAACTTTTAAGTGTTATGCTTCAAGGTTATACCTGAACTAATGTGGGGTTTTTGGTTTGAATTAAATAGTTTAGATAAATGATGCAACCACAATGAATATAGTACAGGGAAAACATTGTGGGAGATTTTTATTGTGTATGGGCTTTTTTTTGTTTTTTTGCTTGTTTGATTTTAAATGGACTTTTTCTTGCCAATATTTAGCTTTGGTGTGCTTAGTTTGGTTCTTCTTTTATTTGAAGGTGGCAACTATGGAGGCGGTCCTGGCTATGGCAGCAGAGGAGGTTATGGTGGTGGTGGAGGACCAGGATATGGAAACCCAGGTGGTGGATATGGAGGTGGAGGAGGAGGATATGATGGCTACAATGAAGGAGGAAATTTCGGTGGTGGTAAGATGCCAGCTTTAATTAGACATCTATTTTTTTAGTCAGGTCTGTGTTGTACAGTGCCTGAAGTATGATACTGCATAAAACGAGTTGTACAATTAGGTCTAATGCAAATGCGGTGGTACATAAGGAAAGTTCTTTTGCCTCTGGGTCAGCTTTGTTACACTATATACGACGTTGTTTTTTCAAAAAGCAGCAGCTATAAATCTGTGTGTGGAAGCAGAGTAGGAGGATTTTTAAAGTGACCATTTGAAGTACACTGTTGCTGTCAGATACCAGTTCACATTTCACATCGTGTAGATCATGTCCTCCTTGGTGAGGACTACACATCTGAGTTTCTGTAAGCTTTTTTGTTGTTTGCCTGTGAAATGAGCTACTCCAGTTATTTTTATAAAAGCAGTTCTTTTGCCAATTACACATTCCAATTAGACTAATTGGAAATTGCATTATTATTATACTGTTTTACAGCCTTAACTAGTGTAAACCCTTGACAAATATATTTAAAATCTAGGTTAATATCTAACCAAAATACATCTAGCTATGTCCTGTTGTATGATCAGTTTTGCCGTGTTCTACGTTGTCAGTATTAATTTCCCTGCAGGGATTTCTGAACGATAAGGTTAATTTTTAAATCTGGGATAACTTCTGTCGAGGCCTTTAATGATAAGACAGGGTGTTTCTGGCAGGGATATCCCACAAATACAGAAACAGCTTTAGGTGCATGACTAGAATTGTTGGAGAAGGAACAGTAAGAACTTGCCAAGGAGTAGTGCAAGTTTGGGGAGTTAAGCTGTGAAATCTGCTGCGTGTTTTATTATACCCTTTGATGGGGATTTGCAGCATGCCTGTTACACTTCTGTCACCTTTTGGAGCAAATATATTGTATGTAGTTTACATTATTGTCATACATGCAAAGCGTTGGACAGTGGAAGAATGATGGTGAAACTTGTGCTTTTCTGAGTTTGGAGGCCTTAAATTTGGCCTGTTGTGTTAACTTCAGAATTGCCTACTCAAATCTGTGTATATTTTCTAATTTCATGTGATGTTTTTCATCTTCAATGAAATACTAGTTTCTAATCTTCAAAATGCTAAGGGTCTTGTGTCACTTGTGCATTGTGAGTAGAGGTAGCATGCAAAATGCCTGCAATTCTATCCTAAACTGTTTCAAATTACTACAATTTACATTTACGTTGGATGTCAGAATTTGGCAAGCTTCACGTCCTAAGTGTTGAACAAAGGTGGCTTTATAAATCTGCATTTGTTTCAGGGAATTATGGTGGAAGCGGAAACTACAATGATTTTGGCAATTACAGTGGACAACAGCAATCCAACTATGGTCCCATGAAAGGTGGTGGCAGCTTTGGTGGCAGAAGTTCAGGCAGTCCCTATGGTGGTAAATACGATTTTGTACAGAAAGTATGTTTTGAGTGAAAATTTCTTAGTATTTTTGTATTTCAATATATACCCTGTTTTTGTAGGTGGCTATGGATCTGGCAGTGGAAGTGGGGGCTATGGTGGTAGAAGATTCTAAAAATGCTACCAGAAAAAGGGTAGGTGTAATGCATATTTCTATTGATGATTAATAATGTACAACTGTTCACTGAGAGTAATAATTTTCTTATCCTGTATTCAACAGGCTACAGTTCTTAGCAGGAGAGAGAGCGAGGAGTTGTCAGGAAAGCTGCAGGTTACTTTGAGACAGTCGTCCCAAATGCATTAGAGGAACTGTAAAATCTGCCACAGAAGGAACGATGATCCATAGTCAGAAAAGTTACCGCAGCTTAAACAGGAAACCCTTCTTGTTCAGGACTGTCATAGCCACAGTTTGCAAAAAGTGCAGCTATTGATTAATGCAATGTAGTGTCGATTAGATGTACATTCCTGAGGTCTTTATCTGTTGTAGCTTTGTCTTTCTTTTTTCTTTTTATTTTCCCATTACATCAGGTATATTGCCCTGTAAATTGTGGTAGTGGTACCAGGAATAAACAAATTAAGGAATTTTTAACTTTTCAATATTTGTGTAGTTCAGTTTTTCCACATTTAGTACAGAGAACTCTATAACAGAAATAAAATGTAGTTTAGGGTGTTTCCTTGTTAGTTAATAGAGAGGATTAATGCATTTCTCAATTACTATTTTGTATTAATTTAAAGTTAACAATAGAAACACCTATTGATTTGCAGTCTTAAGGGGTCTAGTCTCAGTGTATATATGTAACTGTCATTGACATGAGTTACATAGGCATACAGAGGGAAAACATCTGTATGTTGCATTATAGTTTGTTTAGATGTATAACTAGGATTGAGTTACTCAAATTAGTGTTTGTGAATTATAGAACTAAGCTTTACCTTAATGAAAATTTCAAATTACTTTTTGGTTTGTGCATATTTTTTTAATTTGTAGTTCTGTATTAGTACTAGCGCTTCAAGAAAATAAGGCATGATAAATATTTTAACAAGACCAACTTTAGACACATTAAAGCTGTCTCCCGTCTCATTTGAGATGTATAAGGGATAACTGCAGTTGCTTAAGTCTTGGGTGAAGAGAAAAAGAAACTTGCTTTTTACCTTTATATTTATTGTAATTCCCGAGAAGTTAAGGTGGGGGGAATCAAGTGCCTGTTTCCTTGGGATATACAATGATTCTGTTTCAATAAAACTATACTTTGGGGAGGGTGGCTTGGAATTTTCATCCCCTTCCTTTGTCCCCATTTCCCTCTCCCTCACACCAGACTGCGCTGTTTCAATTAAACGAGGCGTCATAGTGAGAGTAATAGGTATGTTCCTCAATAACTTAATGGCTATATACTTTCTTGCATGCACCCTAGGCAATTTTCTGGACACAATCTTCTGACTGGGAGCCAAGGGTAGCGCAGGTGTAATCACTGACAGTCCAGGTAACGCGTTCCAGAAGCCCGTTGACGATGGGCTCTAAGTAGTATAGTTCTCAAGCTTTTTCCCTTGCGAATGTCTGCGCTCAGCTAAGAGCTCGAAGATAAAAACGAAACGCCATCTAGCTGTATTTTACCGACTAGAAACACTTCCCACAATGTAGAATGGTACAGTCTGGAGTTTCCACAGGTAGAACGATAGCGTGTTACAACCGGGTTTGATGCACTGGAGTAGCAAATCTTATCAGCACATATGGCTAGAAATTGTACTTCATTCTCACTTCTGACCTCCAAATTAAGGCACTGCAGTCTGTCCTTCTCTCAGCTGATGTGAATTCTCTCTCGACTATTGCCAGGACAGTGCTTTCTGTCAATTCAGACTCAGAGGAGTAGGGGCCCAGTCAATAGAAGAAATACTCAGACACTTGACAATATGGTCTTGGAATTATTCACACCTGTTTCACTTCTGGGTCAATGTGCAGTATAAGGTAAATGCGATTCCAGTGTAGGAATGAATCTGCAAAGATGTATGGAATGGCTCAAGGCATAATCAGTCATATATAATAATGAATTATAATTTTAAGAAGTAGTAGAAAAATGAGTGTGTTGTTTGAAAAAAAAAAAAATTAAACAATGTTATTTAAACACTGTTATTGGAGTGTATGTAGACTGCAGTACACTAAACGAGGAACCGCTGTCAAGATGGTAGCCTCCAAACTGGATTTCAAAGTCTGCTTATTCTTTTCTGTGGAGTTTTAAAATATCTCTAAAGTGCAAGCAAGAATTGGTGATTTAGTGAACGCTTCTGTTGTTGTACATATTAATTGGGGCTTGGGGCGGGGGGGGAGGTTGTATTTCAATAAAGGCATTTTTTTTAAACGACCCATTTGGAGTTTGAAAACCTCGGAAACTAAAGCACAACTCACTAGGGAGTGAGCCACCCAACTACCGACTTGCTTTGTACGCTACTGCGCGTAGAAGATGTGTAGACTTGTACCCGGGGCCTGCACCCGATTGCAGGGACAACTGGAGGATGGGGTTGATGTCCCTTCTGACAATTGATCTGGTGTTTCTAAATTTTTTTAGAATGTATTGACAGTGTTCTTTTTAACAGGGCCTCTTGTAGCTGTACTGTGACAACAATGTTAACTTTGAAAAATAGTGTCATAATAAACTTTATGAACAAGATCTGTATGCAACCTTTTAAGAGATGGATGTAAGTGACGGCTTTGTAGGCGGGTGGGGTAGCTTAGCTGTTGTTTGTGACGTGGAAAAGCGTAAGGACAGTGATGAACCAGCTTTAAAGAACCTAGGATGTACTTCTTTGACCCATACTTTGCTAAGGAGACTCATAAGACAGGACTTCAGCAGCCTATTGAGTATGGAGAAGTCAGCATAATTAAAGAATGACAAGGCAGCAGGAGCAACAGCTTCAACTTCCAGAAAAGTGAAGGCATAAGATACTGTGCTGATAGTGAGCAGCTTTCCAAAGGCTAGTTAAATCTGCTTATCACAGCTGAAATATCGAAGAAAGTCTAGCAAGAGTTCTTCACCTTTTGGAACCTCCTTGAGTGATAGCTACTTGAGTTGACTCAAAATCAATAGGTCTAGCATTTAGACCTGAAAGGAAGGGCAATGAGCATAGGTAAGGTTTGCCTTTAAAATTTTTCATGAATTATAAAGAGCGGTGGGAGGTTTTTAAACAAGGTAAGAGTAATTTCTTTGATTTTCAGGTTGAATGAGAAGCTGCTGCTTGACAAAATGGGGAATGTCTTGCACATCCTCTTCCATTGAAGGTTTCTGACTGGGTAAGATTTGTAGTGTATAGTAAAACACTTGTTTAACCCTTATTTCCTTCTAGGCTTTCCTTTGCCAGCCTTTTAATGTCGAGGAAAGCCTTAAGCACTCAGGAGCAAGTATTCCAGCATTCGTCATCCAGCCTTTCCTGCGCTGGGTGAGGGCTGCTTGCTGGCATAGTTGCTATCCGAGAATCTTCTGTTCCTGCCAGGTACAAAATCGCTGTGTGTCTGAGACCGACAAGACAGAAACGATAAATGGTTTGAAATACCTGCTCTCCTTACCGCTGCCCGGGGCAGGGGGGGTGAGAAATTGTTCGTTACCTTGTCGTAGAAAGAGAAGCCTTAACAGAAACCCGGCAAGGTGAAGACACCGGAGCAGTTCATCACAGGGCTCGGTAGCGTGTGACTCGCTGCTGCCGCTGCTGAAAGTCTGTAAAGGCACTTGGCGTTCGTTAGAGCAGGGGCTTCCCTCCCAATAAATGAGTCTTGGCTTACCAGGTGGGTTTGTATTTATCTGCACAAATCTCAGTGGATTTTTAGACCTTTGCGGGTGCTTGGTGCTTTCAGGCGGGGTAGTTTCGTGGAGGCTGGTCCTCTCGCGTGCTGCCCAGCTGAAAGCACGACTGCTTTTATACAGACAAATGGCAATAAAAGAACTTTTCATGGAATCTGCTTTAACGCACATTGGTTCTTAACTCTTGGAACATGTATTTCCTTTTCTTCATCTTCAATTGTTACAAGTCGGGGATATTTTAAACTCCTTGTTGTATAGGAGTAGTCTAGTAACTATTTAAACTTGCCAATGCATTTTTTTGAGTCTCTGCATTATTTTTGTGAAGTCAGTTTCTCTTTTAGTGTTGGTTTTGCTTTGGTTAGTCAGAAAACAAAGTCAGGTGGAAGTCGCGCATTTCAGTTTAACTTGAGGCTTGGGGATGTTCACAGACTGGTTCAAGTATTAAAACTTGTTACCTGCTGTCTGTAAACATCCAGAAAGCAAACTCTTGACGCTGTAACATACAATTAAAAGTTAACTTGGAAGCAATTTACAATGGTAACGTTGAGATTTTCATATAATTGGGAGCTGCTTAGTGGAAATCTCGCCGTGACTGCATGGATTTTTGTAAAAAAAACATTGACAAGGGTTTTTGGTGAGCCGAGGTTGAGCCGAAATTGGAAAGCGCTGCAGTGAGGCCCCCGTCTCCCCTCGGCGCAGGGCTCCGCAGCTTGGTGCCGAGGGGACAACGTGCTTCTTGTGGCCGGAGGTGGGAACCTCTGCTGGGCAGAGCTGCTCTCCCGAACCCCCCGGCCCCCGGGCAGCAACAGGTAACGGGGAAGAGCATTAGTGTGGCTTCTGCTTCCTCCCTTGAGGGCAAAGGCTTTTGTATTTGGGGGGGAGGGGGAACGTTACAATTTTTTAACAGTAAAATCTTGGAAAATGTTGTAACAAAAATCAGTTTTAACAAAAACTTTCTAGTTTGCATCCCGTTACCAGGCCTGTGTGGAGTTTTGCTCTGCGTTTCCTTGACAGGAGAGGATTCTACGTTGCTGCAAACCTCTCTGGAGAGGGGGCTTTTTGCAGCGCGTACAGATCTAGATATTCACTGTTAGAATTCTTTTCACACTTGGATTTATATCCCTCTCGTTAGACTAATTTGCTTAATTTCAATTATTCATACCCCAGTTTGCTCAGAAATAAACCTTGTCAAAGACAAACGCATCCTTAAGGAGTACTTGGTCAAGTGTATCTTTGTCCAGGAGGCACTTCCAAGAGTTAAGAATGCTGTTTCGCGGCTCGGCCTTTCTGTAGCGGCTGCTGTTGGAAGTAGAAGCTGTGAACGTAGGTGGAGATGCGAAGATGTAAAGTTAACGAAGCGCTGGTCCTTAAGCTGCCGTTTCTACAGAAGTTTGTTTGATACGTAAACCTGTGTCTTAATCGAAAAGCGAATCGTACGTCCAGGTGGTAAAACTGTATTTCCCCAAAAGGGGCCCAGGTCGCTGCGGATGTGATAAGTGTTTTGTTTATACGACACTGAAATGAAACACAGCCTCTTACCTTTGGTATCCTTTGAATATGTAAGGCGGGAAGGGGGATGCTCCTGGTCTCTGGAGCGTTGATTGTGTGATGTACCGACTTGCTGTCTTTGGTTCCTGTGTTTAAGGCTTGAACGTGTTTTCATACGCTGTCTGCGCTGCGGTGGAATATCCGCTTCCCCATCAGTCTGTGCCCTCTGACAAGTGTTTGTACCTTAAACTGTGTGGAGCATGAAAGATCTTCGGTATCGCTAAAATTGAGATGTCTGATGGATGATTCTTTTTCTGCTGTGGGTGCTACAGGTTGACATCTCTATCTAAGATTAGCTTTTTCCTGAACTAAAGTAATCCAAGTATCTCCGTAGAAGAAAAATGGCCATCATGTAGAAGATAATATCGCAAGATTGGAAACAGAATAATATGTTAAAATAACTGGCAAAGACTTCAAGAGCCATGGTGCTAGTGTGCTGCAATCTTAGAACTTGTGGTTAAACAAGTTTAAAAAATAGCATGGAAATTAAGAATTTCAGTATAGTCCATAATGGATTGAAATTTGTTAAAATACTTCGGTTTTGTATCAGAATAAAGTGTACGTTGTCAAATGACTTACAATCTAAAATGCGTTGCCATCACCTTTTTTTAGTGCCGTGAGGAACACAAAGCGCTCTTCGGTTATCACACCACATCCTGAGTTACAGGATCTTCCTCCCACCTCGGGACTGCGAGTCAGGAAACCTTGGTTCAGCCCAGCTCCGCAGCGGTACTTTTAATAGTTTTAAAACTGAATCTTTTGATCAAGAAATAAAAGGTCTCCAGGTGGAGACGTGGCAGTGTGTGAGGTCAGGGTTGTGATGCAGGAGATCGGCAACGTCACCAGTCGCGCTCAGGTTTGGGGACATGCTCTGTACCTCAGTCGTAATAATAAACCGAAGGATGTCGTTTGCAACCTGATGTTTTCACATATGCCGAAGTAATCGGATGTGGAATATTTCCTTATCGATGTTGGGTGTTTCGATGCGAGTGCAACCCTCACCGTGTTCGTGATACGAAAAACGCTGGTTTGAACGGAATGGAAGTTGTCGTGGTCCGAGTGACTTCAGAGTGATTCTTGGTGGAATTAATGCAAAGCCTTGCTTGAACTGCAGGGTTTTTGTTGTTGTTGCTCTTTTCATCCTGGTAATGGAATACGTGTCCCTGTATCAGGTTGGAGACGTGGGTAGCACAAATACGCCAGCCCTTGCAAAGGCCGGAAGGTGCTGTTTGCCTCGGGCTTGTGCATCAGTGCTAAAATAAGGACAAAATTGATGTGGAGGGCAGGGGCTTACTGCGGTCTGTGTTTTATAGCCAATTGGTAATTGAAGTATTTATATTACAGCTAGAGAGGACATTTTTTCTGTGAGTCAGAGACATTTGATAGCCTAGTTAACGGTGGGGGGGTCACCAAGGACCTCTTCAGGTTCTCTGTGCTTTGCCATCGGACCTACCTGCGTGCTGGAGCGGCTGTGTAGCCGTGGTGGAAGACAGTCCAGGGCATGGCTTGGTGTGCCGCCTCCTTAACGCTTATGCTCCAAAACTGCCATCCTTAAATATGGATTAAATCTTCTTGTTTTACATGGCAGCAAAGTCTCCCATCTCCCCTGCCTCTCACCCAGGCTTGGTGACTGTTAGGGGTGTTCTCTGTCCTAGGCAGTGCTGGTGGCAAAGGCAATACAGGCTTATTTGGACAACAGCGGCATAAAAAATTTCCCTCACTGCTGCAGTAGCTTAGATTTCATTTCGCTGGTGCTTGGCTGCCCGCTCTAGAGCAAGTAAATCTGCTTCGTCCACCAAATCCAGCCACTAAGTTTTCAACCATTGGTATGTTTTGCTATTGGCTCCACCGAGAGGAGCGTTCTTGCCTGCGCGGTGGGGTGGAGTGAGGCCCCGTTAGCAGGAAGGAGGGGGGTGTGAAGAAGGTAAGCAGCCTCACAGGGCAAGTTGGATTTCCATTGCCCCTGGATTTCCATTGCCCAGTGCCTTCTGCGGAAACACAACTGTTACATTTGAGGTAAGGGACAGGGTTCCCAGCGCTGCCAGCCGTGCTGGAAAACGGAGGCTACGGCGTTTTTTTCTTGATTTCGCTCTATCTGCTGCCTCAGACACAAACATTTTGTGTGGCAGGACCTCGCTTGAAAGTTTGCAGCAAGTAACACAGTATGAGGTGTGCGAAAGTGCTGCTTTTCTCTTAAGGTGGGCAGGGCTGGAGCTTCTGATTGATAGTCCTGGGTTTAGGTACCAAAGAGTTCCTTCTGGTACTGGTGCTCGGCCCTTACGCGTGCCTTTTAAAGGGGATGTGGTCAACGGGATCGTGGTTCCTGGCGTTAACGCTGCCCTGGAGCGAAACTACCTTCCTGCTGAAGCTGTTACTGCTCTGCTGGCCTGGCCCCGCTCTTCTCTGGGCAGCGGAGGTTGTGCTGCAGGTAAAGTGAGAGAGAGAGAGAGAGCGCGAGAGAGTGTCTGCACCAGGTACTAGAGCAGCCTCTGATATTTGGAATCGGTAAATAATAAATGAGTCAACAGGAAAGACGAATGACGAGGTGACAAAGATTGGAAATAAAAACTTATTTGGGGTAAGAAAAACAAGCTGATTGTGAAGAGCTACACTGATAGCGCTGGGACCAACTGGGCAGTAAAATAACCTCTGAACTTCTGTGCACACGGGGAAAACCAAAACTGGCACCTACAAACCAGAAAGCTCCAAAGCAGTTACTGCTATTCAGGGGAGGGTGGGGAGCAACTGGAGAGCTGTATGAAAGCAGCGAACAGAACAGCTGAACTTCCATAGCATTCATCAGAACTATGGCTTTCCTTTTGTGCTTTTTTTTTTTTTTTTGTAAGTACCCTCAGAAGGCCCGTAGGCAGTGATACAGCATGGAACGGGGGGTGTGATTATCTACAATCCTTCTTTTGGCTTCCACAGCCAGCCAGGAGATGAGCTGCTTTCTGCTGGGTACGCAGCTCCCGCACAGCTCAACAGTTTGAGAAATAAAAAAAAAAATCTCAGGAACGAATTCACCAACAACCATGTAATTTTATTTAGCATTACTCTGACTTTGTGAAGAATGAGCTGATGGAGGGCTGGTTTCCTAATCTGATGGCCCTCTTTAAACTCTTTTTCCTCCAACATTATTAAACAATCTTTGCAGGCCCGACTTCTACCCTCTTTCAGCAGCTCAGTTCCTTCTTTAAAAAAAAAAAAAGTACA
>VYZM01020697.1:532275-557215 GCA_013398915.1 Dromas ardeola
AATAAGGTCTTGCAAAACAAGTTGGTGTTTATTATGCATAATGCTGTAATAGACAAAATATTCATAAAATGATATAGAGCACCAGTGGCAGAAAAAAACATTTCAGATGAAACATGTCTTTTAGAAGTTTTGTAGGGAAGATGAAGGAAGATGTTGTGGTTTTTAATGTTGAGATCAATGTGTGTATTCCAAATCAAAAATTATGCATTTTCTGTATTCAAAAAATCCACAACGATCAAGTACAGAGTCCCTTTGAGAAGAGTAAACAAAACGGTGCTATTCATTTGCCCCATTTTTATTCTCTTATAAATCATAATTTAAACGCCACATGCTTTTCAGGTAATTGAGCGCAGGTTCCAACCAGTGCCGCAGGCTGGCAGCAAGCGTGTGCCTCCTTCCGTTAGCTCCAAAGCAATCCCAGTGCCGCCGGCCGCTTGCTGCTCACAGACACAGCGTGCGCTTCGAGAACAGTTACTCCAAAGCGTACACAATTTTTAAGGTGGAAAAACGCATAATGCCGACAATGTCTGCCTTCACAGTTTTTAAACGCCTTTGGAGGAAAGGATCTCATCGTGAATTTAAATAAGTAGTGTTCAAAGCGCAAAACAAAAGTTACGTAAACTTCGCAGAGACTTGAAATTGAACTTTATGTGACACAAATCCTTCCAAACGGCAGTTAAAATTCTGCTGAAGGCAGCGTGAGTAACGCTGACGCTGCGGCGTGGTACACCTCGGGTTATGAAGTGTATTTGCTACATGAAGACTTCGCCTTGGAAAACTAGTCAGGATTTCCCTTCCTTAGGGAAATAAATATGTATTGAAGTAGAGTTAAAAAAAAAAAGTTTAATGAACTGATAAATCAAAATCAAACAACTTTCATACTAAATTAAAATCATATATTAAATATAAAGCAAGTATAAACGTGTAAGAAAAATGGGAAACAAACACTATTGCATATTTATAAAAAAGTATCAGAGGCCGTACTGTTTGTCTTGCAAGAAATTCTATTTAGAAGGCTAAAATCATTTTTTTATATATATATATATCAAATAAATCTATGAATATAACAAGAGATAGGAACAGTATATAAATATGGTATCTTTAAATATTTACATGTATACGGAAACTAGTCGAAGTGGTGCTATAAGAAGGAAATGTCTGTTACAAAAGTAAGATTACAAATTTTGCATACGTCCATCTGCATTACACTATTAGTTTTAAACTTGCATCTTCCGCAAACTAATCATCAACTTCAAAATTATCATTGCATAGAATTACTCGAAAAATATTACCTAGTTCATTCTGCATTCCACCTCACCGTGAAAACTATCAGGATAACGATACAAAAATAAGAACTCGGAGACCAGCAGCCAGCTGCGCTGCCCTTCAAGGTTTAGTCTCTGACTTCTTGCTTTTAGGAACAAGGAAGACATTGCCGTCCCTAGTTTGCTGCAGCGAATATTCACTAGGAGAGTAAGACTTCCCGTCTTCGTCACGTAGCATGCTGAAGACCTCAAGGTATAAGGTGGTTAGTTGCTTTTTCATTTGACGAAGGCTTTTGTCGTGCTCTCCTTTTTCCTTAAGCAATTTCTCTTTCTCGTCTTTTAGGTTACTCAAGTCTTGCTCCAGTTCCACTATATTTTCCAGTTTTCTTTTTCGGCAGTTTTGAGCAGCCACCTTGTTCTTGCCTCTCCTGCGTATATCTCGAATAAGAGCAAGCTGGGCTTCATTGAACTGCTCCTTAGACATCATTTCGTTGAAGTCATCAACGGGGAGGTTGATGATTTTTTCGACAGGAAAAGGGATCTGCAGAGCTTTTGCTCTTTGCTCATCTCTTGTGAGATGAGCTTCAAGGCGGCCCGAAGGTTTATCTTTTGTGAATGGGGCTTTGGGGTGGCCTGGACTGGGAGGGGGTTCTTTCTTTAGTGTGTTTATACACTGCGAACTGGGTGTTTGAGCGCTTGGCCCCACGGAAGAAAACGCTTGATCCTGGAATTGCAATGAGTACACGCCCCCATTGCTCTGCGGCACGCTTCCAGGAGCACTATCCATGTCTTCCATTTCAGAATCGCTACAACCAAGAGTCTTATCTCTATAGGCAGATGATTCAAAAGAGTGTTCAGGCGACGCTACGCTAGAACTTGCATTCAACGAAATACCAGAGTCAGAATCGTTACATTCTGGTACGGTTCCTGAGTGGTTGCCATTAAAAGCTTTACACAGTGAGAAATCAGAAAGATCAATAGGTTCACTTAGAATTTCCGCGAGTGATTGACTGATGGTGTTTGTCGTTGCTGTGTCACCGTTCGCCTTTGTCTCAATAAAGGCGGTGTAGAAATCCTCACAGAAGTCAGAGTTTGAAGGGGACGTGTCGTTTAAAGAGTTCACGCTCAGCTGGCCGGTGTCTTCTGGTGGCAAAATGCTGGAAAAGGGGCCCTCAATACCATCCAGGAAATCTGGACCGCAGTTAACATCTTTTCTTATCATGGGTAACGAGCCGTAGTAATTATAGCTGTTGTGCATCTCTGTTGGCTTGGTTTCGGGGCTTGTGATTGTGCTGACCTCAGCCAGGTTATCATTTTCAATGTTTAGACACTACACGGGAAACATAAGAGAGAAGTTGAGCAACACATCACCAACTGACGATAAAACCACTTTCTACAACCCACAAACATTAAATATTTTAGCAATCAACATGCACATAAAGTAAGTATTACAACACTGCCGTAACCTAGATGGCTACAACACACTTCTGCTACGGAGATGCAATCTAGGAAGAAGACTAGACACCCGAGCAGAGTATGAAGCAAGTTGTTCTGGACAAAGCGGTTTAGATTAAGACAGCAGAGCCTCCAAACTCCTAGCAGGATGCCCCAGAGCCCCATCCCAATGCGCTCCGGTGCTGCGCGCAGCCCTCCTGTTCTGCTGAATTGCTGGCGGGGATCCTGGAGCTGCCAGGCCTGAGCTTCTCATGAGCACCACCGCTAGGAACGGCACGAGTACGGTACACGTAAAATTACTGAATGAGACTTAATGAGCATTGCTAGCACACAGTTGCTTTTAGCACTCAATTTCATGTTCTGTGATAGAATCCTTTTCCTCAAGAAACAAGATTCTTTTAGGATTTACTGAATGAGTGAAGCAGCTGTTCAGTGCAGAGAAATGTAATTCTTGGTGAAGTAAAAAGTGCACTAACACGAAGCCTCGCAAACATTAATGCACCCCACGTACTTTTAGTTAAGCTGGCTAACATCAGGGTGAGCATCCAAAACTATTCCGTTGATGGGCTTTCATTGGCTACAAGACCAATGTTCTTTCCAACGGGGTGGCAGTTTCTTAACTGAAGCTGAAATAAGTGTGCCTGCTGTCCCCAAAGAATTAGGCAATTACCAAAATGATTCTCTTTCTCTTAAGAAGGGATCACGCACTGATTATTTAATCAGAGATTGTTCAAGGCTTAAACGAAGGTTATAAATGAGAGCTCTATTTTCATTTTTTTCTTTTCTTCAAACATGATTCATAAAAGGCGATGCCCTCAATTTAATTATCTCACTTCTTTCAGAAGATTATTCCATTACTATTCAGAATTACTGCAATAGATAATTTTGGTTTGGTTTCTTAATCTACGTTCAGCATCGCTGCTGCCTCTTCAACAGCCAGTTGCCCCTGTTACTTATGTGGGGCTTTTAAGCCTACCACAGCAGTAAAGATTAGGAAACCAGGAAAATTTTGAAAAATATAAAAAGACAAAGGGGGAAAAGTAGAGTGGCAGGAAAAATGCAGTTCCTGCAAATACTTACTTTTTTTTTAACACTTTTAAAAAAAAAAAATTATTCAGATTTACAGGCATTCCACTGAGCATTCAGTTCTTGTGTTAACAGCATAAAGTAGAGCAGCATCACGCTGAAGCATGATGATGTTCTACACTAATATATACAAAAATAAATTTACTCAATTTTATAGTCAAATATAAGGAAAATATAAATAGAAACATAAGGATAGGAGAAAAAAAAACCCCTAGATGTGCTCTGTAATGCACAATTTAGTACTATAGCAAAGGATCCTTTGAAATATTCAGTTCGTGTACACCACGTACTTAGTTCTTACTGAATATGTATAAACAAGTTATATAATTATACCGGGCTCTTCCATGTATCTAAATATATGTTCTATTAACACCTTTACAAAACCTTTTCCTTAGATAAAAGTTGAATGCAAAAGTAGCCAGAAGTGATTTACACAATCTACTTAGACACAGCAAAAAACCCCCGTTTACATCAACGCTGGTGGAAATAATTCCAGTTGTAGATCCCTAATTCAGAGGTCCCCATTTTTAAGCAGCTGAAATTCCAACCATGATCACGCTGTAAGAAGTTGCACAGAGGCAAACAATGATTTGCTGATGTGGGGAAGTTCCGACTGGGAAGATAAGATTGTGTTTTATTAAGGCCTTCTGATAAACAACTGATTTCCTTCCTCCTACATGTTTTTCAATGTATTATTTTAAAAAAAATTAAAGCTCATATTGAGTTATAGACATCCTACAAGTGTGGAATCAAACATGACGGTCACAATTGCCATCTGTTAAGATCCACTTGTACTGCATTCTCCGAAATACCACACTCTTCCAAAACATCATGCTATTTTTTTCAGGTGCTTATCGTACTAAACCTTTACCTGTAACTCTGGAAGGGACAACAATTCTTCCCAAACTTGCTCTATGTTCTGCATATTCTCAGCATCAGTAAGTGGAACTAGAAGAGGTGATTCAGGTGGCTGAGTTTGATCAGAGGAAACGAAGACTGGGTTGCTATCAATCTGAGCAGGATCCAGTGACTGAAATGCAGATGAAGAAGCCTGGAGTGTTTAAAAAAAAGAAAAAAAGTTTAAAAAACCCAAATAAACCAACAATAACAACAACAAAAAAGATCCACATAAAAAAACACCACCAAAAAAAACAACTTTGACTTTTCCAAAGCAAAAAAATCTGGTTTTTGGTGTTCTACCATTTCTGCAGAACAGATAGGTATTTCTTAATGAAAACATTTATTTTTAAATAATGGGATAATACAAAAATATACCCATTGAAAGAATTTTCATATTAAGGAAAGAAATGGGGGGGGGGGCGGGCGGAACTTGGAAATCTTTACATATCAAATAGTCTGGGTCTGCACATGGAAATAAAGCAACTCACATGCACTAGCTCCAGAGAGCTGCACTGAGCTCGCTGTAACAAACCACTACGGTTATCTGCAGTAACTGGAACGGTCGCCATCGGCTGGCATTATACACTGAATCCTGGCTGCAGGATTCAGTAAGCAGAAGGAACACAAGAGCACGACTCCAGTCCCTCCGGACGCAGCCCTAGTTCACTGCTTTACTCCAGCTGGAGTCGGCCTGGGGACAAAACTCAAGTCATATCACAAACTAATGTTTTGGTGAAGACAAACGTTAGTAAGAGAAGACACGAGACCGATTCCTTAGAAGACCACCCGTGAAATCGCTGTATTGAGCATTTTTACCTCATTGTCGTCTATAAACGGGAATGCTTCTGCCAAGAGCTGCATGCAGTCATCAAAGGACAAGGCTTCTGCTTCTGGTTTTGAAGTCTGTGTGGTCTAAATAGGAAAGTTATTAAAAAAAATGTTACTGCATCTTTGAATAACTGAAGAATCTTCCATGACAGCAACGAATGCAAATTCATTTTAGGTAACCACTAACATAATGTCTTCCTGTGAATGGAAAATGGTTTAAACGCACTCACAAACACATACGAGAGTTTACCTGCGAAAAACCGATTGGTGGCTCAGTGTTTTCTGACTCAATGCGCGGCGTTGGCTGAGCAGGAATAAATTCACCTGTCTCTTCGTCTAACTCCAGCTGAGCCAGCAAGGCTTTCTCCTGCTCTTTTTGGAGCTGCTCTTGTCTTTCCTTTTCAAGTTTCTTCTGTTTCTCGAGTTCATACTCCTTCTGCCGTTGACTAAAATCAAAAACTTCACGCCTTGCCCCAAGGTCTATATCTTGCCTCCAAAGGATGTCAATCAAGTTCATGTCCTGTAATAGAAATGCTTTTTTTAAGCAAGCATCCTCCCCAGCAAAACTGGTTTAGAACAATAGCAAAGCTTTTAAATTCTGTATTAAACAGGTAAACTCATGTAACTGAGGCTTATTCTCTTAATCCTACAAAATTATCTAAATAAAACGTGGCTCTGTAGCACCTTTCTGAAGTGTGTGAGCTGGTGGTTTGGTTGCTGTGGCCCACACGCAGGCTCACAGAAACTAAGCCGTTTGTTACAATCAGTAAGGTAATACGTGAACTAGCCAGAGGACAAATATATTCTTCTTTCCTAAGCTTGCTCATAGAAAACGTGAAGCTATAGAACGAATTATGTCACAGTAGGAAAGTCATTTTTAGAAGACAACTGAAGAGAAAAAAGAAATTGAAAAGAAATTTAAAGAAACTGCAAAGTTTGCCCATGTAATTTTTTTTCAGTGTGATCATACAAAACCATAAAAGCTGACTAAAAACATGATGGGGGCTGTCTGAAGTAACTATAATAGCCATACTGCAATGTATTTTAAAATATTTATGTTGCATCCTGGTATTAAGTATTAATCTTAAAGATCTGCAGAAAAGGGCTTCAGGGCCGGAGGACAACCTGGTTTCAAAGTCACCAAGTGACATAACATCCCTGTAGCACCAAACACAATTATTAAAAAATTGTAATTTAAAGCTTAGTCTAAGAAGATGTTCTAAGTGCGGTTGGTTTGGAGCAGCTGAGTATAAACTAGACGTTAACAGGTGTCAAATTTTGGTAATCAGTTGGCCTCTGGCTCATCACCGAGTCAATCATTATCAGACAGCTAACAATGACCTAAATTTCTTGGAAATCAGCTACCTCTTGCTCCTGTAGCGTTTCAGGAGACAAATTAAACTCTGCTATTTCGGGAAAACCACCCATTTAACATTATTTGATTTGGCTACAATTTCTTTTAATGTATTGCATAAATGAGTTTTTTTGGGGAGGGTTAGCGCATTGTTTTGTTTTTCTACTGTTCAAACACTCGATATTTTTAAGGGCTGAAGTTTAGACTATTTTCTTCTCTGAAGAAAACCTAACACTCAAAAAATCATCAATTTGTACGTCAGCTGATACAGAACTTTAAAATTTGGTAGCCACATTTGTCAGATGGGTAAACGCCAACAATTTCTTGCTGGTGCCTGGGAGTTTTGATTTTATGGCATGTTTCCTTATTCTTAAAATTACCCTTTAGTGGCAGCACACAAAAATAATGTTGAGTGTTGGGCATTCTCATCAGGCTAGCACACTACGAATAATATACCGACACTGCAGCTCATTTAAACAGCACTTTACTCATTCAGTTAGCAGTTCTACACCCAAGATACATTTGTTTTGCCATCATATCAAATGAAAACATTTCTTTATCTCTAAAGACTACTTTCAAATAGAGAAGCAAAGTGAGCTGAACGCCAAGTCATGTTGCCATTCGAAATGGTCACTTCTGTACAACAGTTACGGCAAAAAGCTTTAGGGCAAGTCCACATGAGAACCAACCAATTCGATATTCTCATTTCTTCCTTAAAAATGCTACACCATCAACACTCATATTTATACATTGCATGAAGTACTTCTACCAGTTACTAAAAAAAGTACTTTTCTCTAAATTTGGGCAGTTACATAAAATACCTGTGTGTAATACAATGCAGGCATTCCCAAATCTCAGATATTTAATATACCTTGCTGGGCGAGACCAAATGCAGCTTTAATGGCCAGCAATGAAGAAGCTGAAATAATTACAGTGGCTGCCCAGGACAACGTTTGGTCTCTGCAGATTGGCAGGGTAAAATGAACTAATTAAGTTCTGCAGTAATTGGAGATATTGCAATATGGTATAGCTTCATTAAGGGCCAGTAGTTTACCAGCTGCTCACTGTCTCCTTCTGCAGCAGATTCGAAACTGTTTCCCAGGCTTAGAGCATTTGCAATATGTTCTGGATAAAACTGCAGGATCTGGATTTTAGGGCTCACTTCTGAATTATTCATTTACAAGGCACCATTAAAAATGGGATTCAAAAGATTTTGTGTGTGTGTGTGTGTGTGTGTGATGCACGAGGCTGTGAATTAACAGAGCTGTTTTTCTCCCCAAGTTGCAACAGACTACAGCACAAAAATAGCAGAACTGGGTGCTCAGTTTCAGTTTAAATCATGAAAAACAAAAGTGATCACAAAAAGAGGTAGAGAAGGCGTAACATGTTTTCCTTAAGAAGAAAAACCACGTAGCCCTAGTGCAAAAACTTAAGGCACGGCTATGAAATCTTTCACCCATACTACTGGCCATAATTGTTATCAAAACAAGTAGCCTTGGGTGCTGCCCCATTTGTGGGATAAGAGACCCCCGAAGAGCCCAGCCGGCCAAAAAAAAAAAAAACCTGCCGTGGCTGTACAGCAGCACCACTGTGTGCGCGGCAATAAGTCAGCAAGCAGGATTACTTTCTTTCTGAATGAATACGCATGCATGGTTTCCAGGATTTTGGGCCGTTGTTTGAGAAATATGACAGCATTGATTGGCTCCTGTCACCATTTTTCAAGGGACCATATTTAGCCAGTATCTTATCTCTGGCAAAGGGCCGAGCTTTGCTAAGTGCTGTTGAGCTCTGCCCCGGAGAGAGATGCTTGTTGGGAGCACCTTTTTCTATTATTTTACTTAGTTGTTGTGTTTGTAGCACTTAAAACCAAAAGAATGGGGGTTTGTTTTTTTTTTGTTTGGGTTTGTTTTGTTGGTTTTTTTTTTTTAATTATGATCATATAATTGGAAAAGAGCCCTCCTATTTTCAATTTGAAAAGTTCTATACAGCAACATTAGCCTTAACTTCAAATAACAATTCAAGTAATTACTGTTCACGGGCGTAGGTTGCATGGGGGAAGTGTTCTTCTGTCCAACATGCTAATATGTAACATCATCAAAGAGCGGACTGATTTAAATATTAACCTGCCATTTAACACTTATCTATAATTTCAGCCAATGCTTTTAGTAATACTGCCCTTTTCAAGGGAAAAAAATATATATATATAATTCTGGGCACCAGTCCAAAGCCTCAGGTCAAAGTTAGTGGAGTCAACAGTGACCAGTGATTCAGTAAGGCATGAATCACAACCTCCAGCACAAGGTGGTGGCAAAGAACTAAAAAAAAAGTTAAAAATTGCAGTCTAAAGCAAATATTTTGCAATTTTGTTCCTCCAGCCTCCCCACAGTCTTCCTTTTTAAATTATTTCTCTGCCTTGTTGAACACTATCGCACACATACACAGAGGTATCCAGAGACACGGGCAGGCACTCTATTTCAGGTTTATCACTGAAGCATTTTTCCTCCTTCTGCATCACAAAAAACAGCCGTGTATTTGACGCCTAGAGTGTTTAACTAAAGCTATTAAAAGGTATTTTACTTCTTGCTTGTGCAACAGCTACCCACTGATTTTTTGGATGCCTCAACACGATGTGCTGGTCTCAGAAAGATTTATTTGGAGGGACGAGCGAGGACAGATTCGCATCTGAACTGGAGCATGTGCACCGAGAGTTCTGTGAAAGATTCATCTGACCCAGGGCTCCCTGCTGCCCTCCAGAGCCACGCTAACCACTTCCCTTAATATCAGATGTATTTACTGTAAAGGCGCCAGTGGTCCCTCATGTGACGGAGTCCACAAGTGCCCGTTTGTTCTTTCCTCCGTTGTGCAACTTCTTGAATTGCACCAGAGGAAACGATGGGTTCTGGCAGAGCCAAGAGGCGGCGCAGGAAAAGCCAAGACCTGCCCTGCAGGAGGAAGGACCCGCGCCTGGGAGTCAGGCTTTCCCCATCTAGAGCTCAGCTCTTTCCCCCTGAACACCAACGCCTATTTTGAGAGGAAATACATTAAGGTATTTAATGTGTGTATAACCATTGTCCCGTATTTCTATTCTAATATTTTCTTCACAATTCTGTAGACAGAGAAAGAATTTCTCGTAACAGATAAGGACATGCTTTGCTTTCCCCTGATCCATGTAAGCAGGAGGTACCTCGTATTTGTGGTTTGATTTTTTTTTTTTTTTTTTAATTCATTTAGTGATATGGTCTTCCAACCACATTGATAGCTTAGTTTGGACATATAAAGGCACTTTTAATAAGATAAACATAAATGTTAAACAATTCACATTAAGCCACCATCTGGCCCCCAATGGAAATTTTCATGTTTTAGATTTACATATCAGCATTTGCCATCTGGGCAGAGTCTGTTATACATTTTATGTGAAAATCTCTGACTACATTGTAAAGTTTGACAATTAACTCTTATTGTTCCTAAGCAAACATATTTGCAGTAGGGTAAACAAAAGCAAGAGACCCTGTTTTCATGTTATTTTCACAGACTGATTTTTGTGCTTTAAACAAAATGCTAATCTTTCAGTTCTTCCCTGTTTGGTTTATCTGACTGCTTTTGGTTTTGTTTGGAATATAAACCACTTGCAGGTAGCATCAGTAAAGTGGAAACATCCAGCAGCCCAAGTGTCAGGAGAGAAACAATCTGCTATCATCTCAGACAGCACTTTCAACCCGTTATTAGCCATCCCCTTCATACAGAGCACATCATGGGTTTTGCACTTCTACTTCTTGTAGTCATGTATTTTGCAACATAAATTGGGATAACACTAGCAGAATCTCTCTCTAGACAAGGATTTGTTTTTCTTTCCAGGATGCGTTAGCACATAACTCTGAGAAGAGAGAAGATTTCACGTGCCAGCAGGAATAAATAAAAGAGCAACAGAATCAATAGATATCGCATCCAGCACAGAGCTCGGACTGGGACCCCACAAGCAGCAGGAAAACTCTCCTGTAGCTTAGTCACAGAAAAAGAGAAGGCAAAGTATCCCCCAATTCCTATTTGTTTTCCAGAAAGTGAAAGGAATGAATAAAAAGTACCTTAAATTTTTGCCGTATTCCCACACATGTGGGAAGTGAGGATCGAGGACCTGAGATAGTCCAAGGAAAGAATGCAAGGGGATCAAGTAATAAAGCAAGTGCAAGAGAAGGAGCTGGAAGCATCTCACCACTTAAGGCAGGCACAGGTAGCAGTAGCAACAGCTGAATGTCTTCCCCTCGTTATCTTCAGGAGGAACTGACTTTGTTCAAGTAGGTTTTAAGAAATTATTTATAAGTCATTTGATGTTTTCATATGATCTCTGAAATCACCAGAACTAGTGGTTTGTTCTTGAAATCTTTTTCAAGGCAAGCTACTAATTTAGTTACAAGTCATAGTTACAGAAAAAAATCCTGGACACATAAGCCTCATGCTTAAGAGAAAGCAGATAAAGTTAGCCCAATGCCATAACTTTTTAAAAACAATTGAGTTTTGAAAGCTGACCTGCAATTTTCAATCCCTTACAACTGGAAATTGAAGAAGGTAATTCAAGAATGTGGAAGGGACAGTGAGGACACAAAAAATTTGAACGAGCAGTGGCCCGTATGAGAAGAATGGGGGAAAGGGAATGGCAGAAGCTATTTACACCGGAGGGCAGAGGGGTACAATAGCAATTTTAGATGTCTGCATTTAGGATTTGGAAATGTGACAGCGCAGACAGCTGTCAAGCAAACCCTTGTGACAGCAACCTGTGATTTGTGAATGCACAAGGTCAAATCCCTGACTGCCCTGTGGAGCTGCCTGTTGTCCCACATTCTTCACCGAGACCTTCCAGGCAATCTAGGAGGAAACAGGGTGCTTGGGTGGGTGTGAGGGGGTTTCTTTCTTTCCCCTACCTTTCATACCTTTGCCACTTACTCCTGGTGTGGCTGGACTGACACTAAACCAGCCTGCTTCTGCTTCTTGATGCCCATTTGCTCTTCCTGGCCCTAAACAGTCTTTGGATACCTGCTATCTTGGTCGGCAAACTCTCTTTAAGCCCTGGCAGACTAACTTACCTGTAAAAGGTCTCTGAAAGGGTTGGAAAGCCATAGCTTTAAAGAACTGATGTCGTAAGAGAATGTACACTCAGTGTCTATATATATATAAGCCTGTTGAAAAACACGGACCTTGTGTCTTGATATTTCGTTAGCTAAAAGTGATGAGCCTCTGTTTTCTCCTAACATACATCTCGTATTTCAGGCTGTACCTCCCACTGTATTCCAGCAAGCCCTCATAATAAATGCCAAATTGCCAGGATCTACTCTTATAAATTAGATTAGTTGAAAAACTGCTTGGCTGGACTGTCCACCATTCTGAAGAAAGTTTCACTTACAAGCCATGTCTGGGCATTATTCTGACAAAACACAGGGAGAGGCTCTGGCTGGCTGGAAGGACAATCTTCCCCTACAGTTGCAATCCTGGACACTACCCACCCACTCTCCCAACCCTCACTCCAGAAATAACTCCTCTGAGAAGTGCGTGATTTATGTATTTCACCTGGAGCGTCATCTTCCAGGAACAGTATCAACAAAGGCTGTGACTGTAAGATCTGTACAGCTCCCAACATGATGGTTTTCCCATATGATACATCCTATGGCAAGCAAGCCTTCCAAACTGCCAGGGAAAACATATACCCCATATATTATCCTGTAATAGTGAAAAGACAGGAGTAAGAATGTAATGGCAATAAAAAGTAGCTGTTGTAGGCTGTTCATGGTCATTAATGTACTAACTTCATTTCAACTCCAAAAGCCGCAAAATCTTAATGCTAACAGCAGAGTAAGACCACGGCAGGTAAAGAAAAACACCTTTGTCAGAAAGACAGCAAAGAAAAGGAAAAGAAGGAACACAAAGAACAGTTTACTTCTTCACTTTGACAACAGTTTTCTCTTTTTTCTGCAAAATCAATCAATCCCCACCTCCCTGCCACTCCTTAAAACACTGAATGTGTGCGAGAGCCTCACAGCGCTCCCTTCCAGCCTGGGGCACAGCAGCAGGAGCGACATTCTCCTCTCTGGCTCATTAATCTCTCGAGTCAGAAATACATATATATCTCCTTTTCCCACCACATTTGGTCTGCCTTCAGGTCACCATTTCTGGTACAACAGATCACGGCATTCTTGTGCAGTGCTGCAGATCTTTTCGCAGAAGATTGTTTCGTGCTCTATCATCTCAGACACTCCAGAAGTAGCTGTGTTTTTCTAAATTGTCTTATCAATACATATTTCAGAAGGTAGCTTTAAAATAATAGAGTTTAATATAGCATATGTGATTTCCAGGGACTGAATGGTCCCAGGACTGATCCTGCCTCAACATCCTTAAAAAAAAAAAAAAAAGAATCAGGGAGGGGAAAAAAAAAAAAAGGCCAAACCCACCGTCTCATTTGCATGGCTTACAGAAAGCAGTCTTAAATCTGACATTGGGACTTATTTTCTTTGTGCAATACCTGAGTTTTCAAAAATTATTCTCTAGTATCCATGGACAGATCTGTCATGTATTGTATCTGCTCCAAATTCCCCTATTTCTGCCTTAGCCTAAAGGAAAAGACAGAGTGAGGTCTGATGTTGTGCACTGATTATGATGAACTTTTCTTGAATTTAACTATGCCCATATTTACAAGCACTACACTGGCTGCTAAGCAAAAGCCAAAAATGGTCTTGGGTGTCATCCCGCTTTTTCAAACTTAGTCCTAAATCTCTTGACATCCCCAGAGTGCTTTCTGGAACATCAGTATCTAAAGCAATGAATCTTACATGTTTTCAGAGCTTTACTGTTTCAGTTAGACGGGTTCCGTTCTTCCCTTTTCTGCCTTAATTATATTGTGTTAATCTAAATTTCACTTTTCCACAGTATATTTGGCGGGTATAAAAGTGTTGTGGTCCTTTCTACTCAAAGTCTGAATCCCTCTTTCAGCTTAACAGAGCCATTTACTTGCTACTTCTTTACTCTATCTTGCACGAGCAGCATTACAAAATGACTAAGTCAGTAAGCACACAAAGTTACTAGGTATTCAAGTTACAATCTATTACACAAGTTGCATAATGAAATTGGGAGTCTGGCAAAAATAAGAGATTGTTTTATAAAAGAGTGGGTTAGGCCGTCTATTTGTTTTTACATGCTTGATACATCAACGAGACTCTGCTGTGTTGCCCCAGCAAGTAAACTGAGTGATTCTGCTGTGGCTGACTTTCTAGCTGCTGTTTAGTCACCACATACGGCACCACCTAGCTCCATTTTGAAAGGTATTCAAATAGCAGCCATCTCAGACAGAAGTCTTCTGCATTTCAGGAAAAGCTGATCTTAACGGCTTTATTTTGTGTTTGGGTTTTTTCCCTCCCAAGTCAAAACTGCATCATAAAAAACCCTGCCATTTACACAACAACAAAAAAATCCTTACCCTACACGTAAACAAATAATATAAAAAAATACACGGCACCTGAAAACACTGCTGTTCTTTTAACAATAGAAAAACAAGAGCCTTTGTGTCCTGATTCATTTTATATATTGAGCCTACCGTACTTGTAAAACAATTACCTGTTAAATTATTATCTTCGAGCTATCCTGCTGTACCCAGCCACGCATGTACTGCGTGCGGACATCGCCACAGGCTACTCATTAGTTTATCTACAAGAGGATTTGTTTATAATAATGGCTCAGTCATCTGGGAAACATGATCCAGTCAAATTACAGCACACTCTTATGTCCAATGAAACAAATCAGGAAGTAAGAAAAGATGAACATAGAAACAGAGGAAAGAACATAACGAAACTGCAAATAATGTATTCATTAGGTTGCATTAACCTTGGGTTAAAACCTATAAGCCGCTATTTCGATTTCATCAGGATTGCACGCTTTTTGGAAAAGCTTGTTTCAAAACAAACATCAAAACAGTGTGTTTGTTTGCGAGTCAAAATATCCTCTGGGGTCATGCAGAATCTTCCTTGTACTATACATTGTCACTGCATTGGGATCTTCCTGTAAAGCCCCCATTTTTAGCTGTCATTTTGCTGACGGCTGGGCAAGTTATGGGGACAGGTACCAGACAGGTCATTACAGCCTGGCTGTGGAAACAGCGTGCTCCAGTATTAGGAGCAGCATGTCTCACCAAGTTTCACTGCACTGATCTCACAAGCAACTTAGTTGTTGTTGTTGTTGTTCACGGGCCAAGCTACAATTGCAAGCACCAGGAATTATCTGTGTGGGTTAGAAAGCAGCGAGGTTCACTAACTGTACTGCCAGAACACGTCCATCAGCCCTTTGGTAACACAAACATCTACTCCAGAGGGCTGCATCAAGGAAATTCTTCCACACTTGAGGTGACAGAGTAAGGATGCTTTCAATCGCAGAGAACTTGCTACACAAACACCTCATCAGCCTAAAAATACTATCTGAAGACTAAAAGCTTAAGAATACGGTTAGATTGCAGGGAATACAGCTTGCTCCAGAGGTGGTCAGCTGTGACATGTTTCGTATACATCAGCCCACATCTGGCAGAGTATGTAAGTACCTACCTCCCACCGCAGGCTGTGGGGCACAGGTGCTAAATACCTTTGTGGATCAGAGTCTTGCAATTAATGTGCACTTTTCACAAACATGATATATATATATATATATAGACAATGCTGGGAATTTAGTGTCAGTGCAGTTTTGAATAAATAAGCAGGGCCAAATTTTTTTTTGTTGAGTGTTCAACTTTAAATACACTTGGAAAGGTTATTTAGTTTCTACAAGGGAAAGGAAAAAAAACCAACCAGAAATTTACATGAAACATAGAAATCGTTATTTAATTTGCATGAAAGGAGTTTGTATAGCTTTTCCCCTTCCTCCAGGCACAGCAAGATACATGACGAGTTGTTTTTCCATAGAATGAGGCAAGGATAGATTTTACTCATTTTCTTAAGCACCTGTAATTCACGTATTTCTGAGCAAAAAGCAATCCTCTAAAACCCATCAACCCCCACCAAGGTTTCAGGAAGCTCTTGAAGGTCCTGCAAAGTTAAACAACTAAATCATAAAGCTCAAGAAGGGCCACCACACCAGGCGTCCACATGCCAATTTATCGGTTTTGTACACAATGACAGCTTTTGCTTAAAAAAGGTAAACCCACTGAGGAACTGAACAACACTGCGTACAAAACTAAAGCTTTGTTTCCGTGTGGTGCAATCCAGTCCTCGCTTTTTCAAGTCCTGCATGGTACTCAATTTATAAATTCTGAAAGCAAAAGGAGCTAATTTATCTTCCAAGGCATGAACCAGAGTAGGCAAATGGTTTTATTCCTCTTACCAAATTATATAAAAACAGCAGTTCTCAATATCCTCAAAGGAACAACAAAACGCTCAAAACTCAACCATCAGTAACGTGTCCTTCCATCCAAATCAAGCGCCTCCACTGCCAGCCGCTTTCCTTGGGGCTTCCATGTCTGTCCCCTTGGAGCACAGAGGGGGCTGACAGCCTGTACAGCTGGTGTCACGGGGACGCCTCTTTCAGCCTTCTGATTAAATGGGTAGGTGTACCTGAGAAATCAAGGTAGAGGCCAATCCCTGACGCATGTCCCCTCACACGCTCTACCAGCACCTACGATGGCCGAAACCAGACTGTATGCCACAAATACGAAACATGTCAATATATCTCTTCCATCCACAAGCAGCAAATGTACTCCAGGCATGTTAATATGGTTAACAAACATTAAATATTGGGGGGAGGCTATCCAGGTTGCAAATACATTACAGTACACTATATTTAGCAGACTGCTTCTAAAATCAGCTTTTACAGCTGCTTTTTCTAGTAGAAGACATTACAGAAGATTTGATTCCTTTCCAGATGTAAATAGAACCAATTTGTTGAGCAAAGAAGGTTAAGATCACTTGTAAAATAAGAAAATATGGAATGCAAAGGAAGTGTCAGGTTTGGATCTTAAACAGTTTTCTGGCTTTTACCAAAACACTTTACTTCCTTATGCCTCACTTACTTGCAATTATCAGTAAAAATTGCAAGATTCTGTAACTTCTCTATAGCACACAGTCAATTCAGACAATGAGAGACAGAGATCTTGTTAGGGTAAATCACGACTCTCCGAGTCAGCTGTGAACTGTTAATTCTGTCATTACTACTTGCATTTTATAGGACCATGTTCATCATCTCTGCCACATACACATACAATTTATCAAAAACTCTAATGCCAAGCTTCATTTTGAATTTAAAATAATTCTATGGCTCTGACCTCAGTAACGGATTTTTTCAGAATAATTTAAAGCACTCTATTAACTGTTTCATTATTTAAGTGGCTTCCATTCTTCATTTTGTCAGCAAAAAGAAACTTCAAGAGATGAGAGATGTCTAGAGATGTTCGCAGCGGTTATCAGCTGAGCAAGGATTCCTGACAGTGGTAGGTGCAGACTAGATGCCTGTAGTGGCAGGTGATAAAGGATCACAAATCGAGCTGGAAAACGGTCCACAGAACTACAACATTCCACTGAGTCACAACAATTTATACTAGTTGGTTCAAATACCAAAACCAAATTAGAAAGCACAGTATCAGAAGTCACTGTGCGGTAATTCTCTCTGTTACAGCATTCACAGCTATGAGGCATCGAAACATGATGTGCATTTCCATAGCCCAAGAATTCAATTTAAATAATTTGGAAGACCAGCTGTCAGAAGTTATGACTTAGTTTCAAATATAAGTTCTGTTTTATCATATTACACTATTTTAATAGTGCCATTTTTGTAACTGAAGTACTGCCGTTTTCATCCTTAGGTATCTTAAAATCTACTTGTTTCAGAAGTCTGCTCAGGTTTGTTTGATTTATTTTACAAATACCAGTGGGACAATCTTACAGAAATTCCTCAGCTGACACAGATCTGCTCAAGACCAAATTACAGTAGAAAAAAATAAAGTGCAAACGTAATTCAATGTTATAGAACAGAAAATATGTCCAGGCATCTCGTGTCAAATAATTCACAGAAGATTGCAACAGGGTCTACAGTACGCTTGTTCCAAGGACACTTAATGACTGTATTATCTGCACCAGTGCGAATGTATGAGTCACTACTTCTGTGATACCGGTGAAGACGAGGTTAGTGTAACAAACTGGGGTAGAATACTCCCATTGACACGTCTCAGATGACCTCTGCCACTAAAGACTCCATGTTCTTCCAGCCATGAAGCTTCTGAAAAATTGTTCTGAAGCTGAGCTGTGCCGACCTTCAGGTCTGCCCACCCACCCCTGCCACCCTCTTTTGCCCATCATTTTATTATCCAGCTGATTGCAGAACATGTCATCCGGTCACATAACTGCACGCAATCTAACTGGAAATACCCTATCTTAGGACAAAATTCAGCTGCCTTACCCAACAGTACATAACTCAAGCAAACAGGTCCTGAAGACAGAAAGAAGAAATGACCGTGCTTCCAGGCCCAGGCAGCACCAAACACAAATGCCAGCTGTGGAGCAGACAGAAAAACCGGCCAGCTTACATGGGAGCAGGCAGCATTCAGAGTGGCGGACCTGCATCAACCACGTGCTGCCTGGGAATTCCGAATGGGGATCTTCCAACAACCCAAGCAGCACAGGAATTGCTCCACTCTAATTATAGCAGTAAGTAGGGAGGTATTAATTTTACCACAAGGGTTGAAACAAACAAAAGCCCCCAGGATCTTTCCATCATAGCTCTTAATGGCCAAACAGCAGTGATGCTCTGAGCAGGAAGCAAATCAAAGTCACAGCAGCTTTTCAAATAACTCATCTGTGGAAAAGTCACTGCTTCAACATTTAGTGGGCATTAATTTCAAACATGGCAAATAGGCACACCCTTAATCATAAAACGAACCTTTTCTTAAAGGCAGGCTATCAACCAAGCCCCTTCTGAGTCAATTTCTCAAGTATGCAAACTTTGTTTTGCAAGCAGTCTCCAGAAGTGGGTTGTCTTATACTTACAAGAGACAGCATGTAAAACCAATACAGCAAACAGCAATAAAACTTTGAAACTGCAAGACAGAGGTGGGGGCAAAGAGGGAAAAGTTGATATCTTTATGTTTCATAGTCATACAGAAGATACTTCCTTAAAAGGTTTGGAAGAGATGGTTTCAAACTGGTCTTACATAATTTGTTGCTGCAACATCAAACTTAAAGGAACTTTCTTTTCCTTTCTCTTCTCTTTTTTAATTGCATTGGTCAAAATAATACTGCAGAAGTTGGACGAAAAGTCTTAAGACTCTGCAAGACAAGTACCAGCTTGGGTGGTCTCAACTCCCTCAGTACTGCACTAGCATCAACAGACAGACATACTTCTTGAAAGGGTTTAGTTTAACTGTAAAGATAGGAAACATTAATAGTCATTTGCAGCACCCTCAAAGTAATTTAGCTAAAAATAAACACTGTTTTATATTCCTTCTTCCCAGTATAAAAACTGCAGCTAATCAGGCCAAAATCAGAAACCTAAATTCACATAATAAAAAACTTCAACCAGATCTGTAGTATATAAATTGCACCCACGTAAGTATTATTTTTTTTAGCTATACCCATTTGACTACAGTCTTGCCAATTAGTACTCATGCTAGGGATTAGTAACATACCAGTGAGCAGTGGTTACACTCTGCTGGTAAAACAATGCTAACTTAACGGAGTTATTAGCACTCTTATTTACAACTCCTATTGGCTTTCCATCATCACCATGATCAACATATCAAAACAACTGAATTAATTCCTTTAAAGTGAATATTAAAATAGAAATTAAGAGGCTAACACAAATCCCATGTATCAACATGTAACATTAGAAAGTCGATGTGTCAGTTATGGAAAAATGAACGAATATTTCACCAAGAATTCAAAATGGCTAAAGACAGAAAACAGAAGATCATTCGTAAGATAAAGATAAATCCTCTTCTCCAAAGCAGTCAGATAGCTGAACATTTTTATCTTTATTTGATGTTGTTACAGACTGCTTGGTTATGCAAATTAATATTTAATTTAAATGTATGGTTCTGAGAGACTTTGTTTCTATTTGAAACAGGCACTATTGGGCTATGCGTGTCAAGGTAGAACTAAACTAATACTAAACCAAGATACTCTGCTGGGGAATGTATTTTTTAATTTCCTTATTTTAAAAGGTGGCAAAGAAATATAAAAATATATATCTATAAAAATCACTGAAACAATGAAATCCTGAGACAGAGCTGTCCCTGTGCTTTCTTCAGTACTGTGCTGCACAGAGTAGTAATACCGTTCCTATACTTTTGAAAAACTTAAGTGCTATATGATCAATTAACTTCTTGCTACTGCCAATTAATAAGTGACTGCCACTAGCTTCGCTTTTCCTGTACAGAAAGCAGTTACCAGGTAGGAGAGATAAAAGTACACAATGCCTATCTTTACTTGAAATGTATTTGCCGGTATCTGTTTCAGATAAGCCTTCCCTGCTTTAAAGCAGTTTCATACACCACAGATAGCGTTGCTGGCTTTCATTGCTTACTGGCTGGTTTAATTGTTTACCTTAATAAAACAAATATGCCATAAAAGCATTAGTGTTGTGCAACCCTGAGCAGTCCACTGTATATCGGTCATCTTTGGATAACACAAACTCGAAGTCACAACTTCCAACTCCTCCTACCTGACTTGTCATTGGACTACGTAGAAAGATTTGCATAGGTAGCAGATGAAGTGTTTCCAAAACCAGTTAAACTAGATTAATACTGAAAAAACCCATAATCTGGCCGACACATTGTATTCTTCTCCCTTCACCTAAAGCTGTATTCTGTGGTACAAAGTCCAACTTCAGTATAATACGCTGTATCAGAAAACTGAACAGACTTCAAACCCTTTCAAGTTCTCTAGGAATGTGCTCTATTAAAATAATAGGTTACTTAGGGTTGGAATGAGATGGGAGGCCAAAACAAACTTTAACTAGGTGATTAACCTGGAGACTTTGGAGGACTTTTTGCTGGCTGCAATTCAAGCACAGCAGCAGGGGATTAATATTTAATTCATGCCGACAGGTTACTGCCTGGACTTGTACCGCACTCGCCTCAGCCAACACAATCATTGCAAATACATCACACTTTCACAAATTGGCCTAATTTTAGTGAATGGTTTAGTCATTTTTAAAGCTTATCTTTACAATTTCAGAGGGGGGGAAAAGAAGAAAGAAGCAGTATTCTAGATACAAAAATCAAATTCCTTCTTTCCAATGAAGCACACACCCAGTGTTACAGGCATGGGCACAGCTGGTGTTACTTGCTGTCATTATCTGGACCTTCTATATTCTCTCCTTCTCCCCCTAAGCTTCCAAAGATTTTCAATGACAGACTCTGACAGCTTTTGCTGTTTTGGAGTTTGTTGGTTCTGTTGAAGGACCAAATATAACAAAATTTTACAACTATATAGGAAAAATTACATTAAAAAAAATAGTATGAATTAATTTTACTGAGAAAGTAAATGAACGAGTATTTCACTTGGCTCCTTCCACTTCCAGTGTTCCTCATCATCTCACAAAGCCCAGCATATTCCACAAAGGTATCCAAGATTTATTTAACTAAATAAGTATATTCGATATGCTATTGCTACTTTCGTTTCAGTCAGGATCACAAGGGCAGCAATACCTATCAAACAGATATTTTTCTGCTTTGCAAATTTAAGACACAGAACTCAAGGGAAAGAAACCAAAAGATATCAAACGGGTTATCCAGGTGCAACACTAACAACTATAATAATCTGACACGTTTTTAGCAATATCCTTGTCCTTCAAGATTATACATTACCTGCTGCTTTCTTATTCAGGATAAGTATTATACCGTCTCTGCTTTTTCAATTAAAAAAAAAAAGAAGGCATAGAGAGCCAAAACGTATTCTTGCCCATGAACATTAGTGGGATGTGTACACAAACCTTTCTAACCACCCACACAGTGCTATAAAAATGTCTCAAGTTCTTTAAAGCACACAAGATCATCCAGCTGCCCTCTGCTTACACTGAATGTTCTTTTTTGTTCCAGTTTGGTCTCTTTCAAATATTTCCCAACGAACTTTCAAAGCCAAGCTCTTCTCCAGCTTTGAGTGCGAACCACAAACTTCTTCAAGTCGGATTTTCAGAGGCAATTAACTTATTGCACCTCCATCAATTTCCAATATAACTGTGACTTCTTAGCACATTTTAAAGACAAACTACGGAACAGTGTTCATATGATGGATATTTACTACAATAACAATAATATCCAATTAGTTGTTCTCCTGAAGGGATTGACAGGGTCAGCTCCTATTAGTCTACATTAATTTCAGCGAAACATACTACATTGCATTACATCTACCACCGGCTTAACAGAAAGATATTATTTTGTGAGATTTGAAGGAAAGAAAGCTGTCAGTGAAGCCTCATACCAAGGTGAGCACAGAAGAATCGAGAGGGTGAAAATAAATGCATTTTTACTTAAGACAGAGCTCACGATACTCTCCCATGTACTTCCTCCAAACTTGTCCATAATTTTAGTCGACAACATTATATGCAGAAAGAGGGATGTTTTCTTATATTGAAATTTATCTACATACATAGATATTTCTACAGATATCTTGATCAGATAATCCCATTCAACAGGGTTATTAAACCGCATTATCCAGAAACAAAAAAAAAAAAAACCAAACAAAACAAAAAAACCCAACCAACTCCAAAAACAAAGACTTGTTGCCAGGCCTGAGCGGTGCACTTGTTTGTCTTTGCCTGCAGAACCTACCTCATGTGGAAATGATAGGCCATTAGGGAATAAAAAATAACCCATTCACTTGACAATTTAATGCAGCATGTCATAAAAAAAAGTACGTGTAATTCCTCGTTAAAGCCCTTTAGAATGAAGAGATCACACTAATTGAGCTGGAAACTCTTCAGGGCAGTTCTCTAGGTAGAAAACCCCTAACAGATACACCTACACAGGCACTCGATTATTTGCTTACTTGGCTTTGCCAGTTGTAACACTCGGTCTTACTTCAGTGTAAGTGCAACCCACTGCTTTATTCTTTGTGTTGGAAAGTGAATTCTCTTTGCGCTCTTCTCATTGCAAGGCTCAAAATTTAAGAACTGATGAGCCTGTTGAGCTGTTTTACAAGGTTACAAGCAACCATTTCAATAACTTCAAGTTTACTGAAGGAGAGAACAGCTACTATGAGAATATCATTGCTTTCGCAAGTGTGATTTGAAACACCTTGACGCTTGTTCCATTGCATTCTTTTCTCTTAGGCCTTTTGATGTCTGCGTCATTAGTGTGTAAAAGGCAACATCCCATTTCACCTCTGCATACAGTGGTGCATCCTACTTCCAGGCAGAGAGGAATACTTTTTTCCAAGAATATTGCAGACAATGGCACTGCTAACTCCCACAGAAGTATGCAGCAGAAAGTGTCGATTTTACATGCTGGTTCAGGAGCTAGATCAATCCCCATCCTTCACATTCACCTTTACTGCTATGACAATTGCTACCAGGCACATAAAAGACTAAGAGCTTGTACGGTATTTGCACAAGCGCATACCCCTCCCACCACTGCCTTACAAAACCTGAAGTGCTAAATGAAGACTGTGTTCCTCATCTCTCACTTTGAGGGAACGTTTTATGGGAAAGGGTATTTGAATTTTCCATTTAATAAATACATTTAAAACTGTATGTCAAAGATGGTAATCATCTACTATCTAAAAAACGCAGTGCCTTTTCAGGCCAGGTCTGCAAGAGAAGAAACCAGCAGCTGTTGAGCTCAGATAGGCAAACTGCAACAGGTGGCTTAGTAGAAAGTTTGGCAAAGTAGGGAAACAAGTAACAAAAACTAGGTTTGCTGGCAGAGTAGTCACAGTGGACTGGACAAGAAGGTACAAAAGCAGGTACACAGGAATCAGTCTGTCCGGATTCCGTCAGAAATGAGAGCTAAAGTGCCACAGCTGGATACTACAGGCAAAAAGAAATTCACAGAGTGTTTACGTACTATGGGCCAAGAGCCTGATTTTTGTTGCGGTATTTTCCAAGAGACCAAGGAGGCAAGGTGGAGGTCACAGACGCGCTACCCAGGGCTAGAAAAACAGATGGGCCAGGCAAAGGCATGAGTGGCCTAAGACAGAAAAGCAACAGCATTCAACAAAGAGAAAAAGGTATATCTGAACCTGTTACAGAGATGTTACCTGTAGGAAGTACCCACTTATATATCCTAAAGGATGGACAGACAATGTTCAAAATAACCATTATTGCATAGCATACATTGTACTAACATACACTAAAGGAGCCTCAAAACTCTTGAGTCTTAAATTTGTAGTATTAAAAGAATTAAAACACCTCCAGATGAAGTTTCAAGTATTACTTCTTTAAACCCAATACTTGGTTGATAAGGACATGTTTTCCGTTTAAAAGCCCGAGAAAAACATGTAACGATTACATAAATTTAAAATGGAGCTCAGTTGTGCTTTCAGTTATTCACCCCACTCTTGTGCAGCCAGTTTGCAATCCAAAAAGCCTTGCGCTTCCCCAGGCGTTTAGCGAGGAGCTTCCGCAGCACGAGAGCGCGAAACACAAACGCATCCCAACGCCCCTCAGCCTCCGAGGGACTGGCCTGGGAGGAGACCACCGAGACGAACCTCCTCCTGGGCCAAAACCCCGGAGAAGCGGCCTGGCTCGGGCCCCTCCAGCGGGCCGAGCCCCTCGGCGACAGCCCCTCAGGCCCGGGCCGGGCTCATCCCGCTTCGGGCTCCTCGGCCTGCGTGTGAGAGGCTGCGCCAGACCCAAAGCCGCCCCGGGGAAGTGCATGATTGTGCAACAGCTCCTGCTCGGCCCGGCCCGCCCGGGGACAAGGCCCCGGCGGGGCAGCCGCGATGGGCAGCCCCGCCGCGACCGAAGGAAACCTGCGGTAACTCACCCGAGTAAGGAGCGAGAGGCCCGCGGGCACGCCGGGGGCAGCGACGCCTCGCCCGGCGCGGGCAGCCCCTCCGGCGGCGGGCCCCTCCCCAGCCGCTCCCTCAGGGGCCGGCTCCGG
>VYZM01020697.1:558013-587533 GCA_013398915.1 Dromas ardeola
CCGACTGTCTGCTGCCGAACCGGCGGCCAAACTCCCGAAACGGAGACAAGGAGATTTGGGGTTCGATACATAAAAATTGTATGGAATTTATACCTTCAGAGGGGGTGCCCCCCCCCCCGAGCGGTAACGTCACTGGTCCTGGTAACTTTTTGTCAACCCTTTGACTTCTCCAACTATTTAATACGCATCCGACGACACGCCGTATTCCTCGGGCGTAACAGCGAGCATGTGCCCCAGCAGACCCCAAAGCAACAGGGGATGCTGTGGAGCGAACAGGCGGCAGGCCTGGGTCCCTACCCCTGGGTCATAGTTACCAAATTATTGGAGTGTCTTTATCTAAAATCACTTGTCATTATTTGGTAAACGACGTTAACCGGAGAGCAAGCTGAATTCCACCTGGAAATTCAAGTAGCAGTCAAATAGTCAATCAATTCAGTGCACTGAGTACGGCGTGGAAGAGGGTAGGACTGCTGCCATTCTGTTTGTAGCCTGGCTGACAGTATATGAAAATACAGACCTTTCAAATGATGCTTTGGTCACCCTTTGGGCCCATTTTTGAGTCTACTTTCAATGATCTAATATAACCAAATAGCGTGGAATTAGGAGACTCTTAACTAGCCATAAGAGCAGATTTAAGTATTCCTTTGTAGGTGCTTATTTGGCTCGTGTGGCTTGCAGCCAGCGTGCTGCCGTAGCCCCTCTCAGACTGGCGCGCTGTGGATGCTTTGGGTGTTCACAGCCCTTCAGCTGTGTTACTGCACCTCGCAATTTAAACAGGCCTGGCCTGAAGACCTCATTTTCACATTTGCCTTACAAGGTACAAGAGTGTGACTTTATAAATTAAAAAATAGCGCAAGTGTATAAATTTGATAAATCCGTAATGACTTAAAAAATTCTTTGCACCATCGAGTTGCAGGTGGGTGTCTACCCAAAGATATTGCTTGCTGTAATTGCATGAAATTGATATATCCCTTTGAAGGAAGAAGAACCTGTAATCTAAGTAGAGTTGTTATATGCGTGTTCGATGGCTGTACGGCGGGAGCTGTACGACGACAGATACAGCGGGACCACTTGCCTTACAATGAAAGTTTAGGTAAAACACATCCGTAGAGCCACTAAATATATTCCGGAGGTCTAAGCAGAACATGTGCTGCATCACCGAATGAACTAGGTATACTGAGGGAGCTCTTACGATGCGATGGCTTCGATTCCGTGGAGGGAGAATGCATGGCAACAGTAAATCATTTGTCATGGAGAACCAGCAGCAAAATTTTAAGTATATTCCTGTGTTACTATTTTTGTAGTACCACTTCATTCTGTGGTCTAAATGCGAACCCAACAGAATCCAGCTGAAAGGAGTCTGTTGGAGACTCTGCAGAAACAGAAGTGGGCTTCCATAAGTTAAAAAACCGTTGAGTACAGCTGCTGCCAGCTCCTTGCAAATGATGTTTTTATTAAGTACCAAAGCTTTTGGCTTTTTCAGTATTATAAAAGAAACATCAAGCAGACCATGTTAGCACAAAATGAGTAATACACAATGTCAGTTTGTGAAAAATTGCCCTGAAGCTATAAGGGTGTCTTTTCTACGTGCTTTATTTAATAGAAAGCAAAATAAAAGCAAACGTGAATCTTAGGCATTGGCATAGATTGTATCATAGCACAGAAATAGTATGCAAAGCTAAGCAGCTTGCTTGGAGCCTGGGGTGAAAAAGAAAGGCAAGGACACTTTCTGGCCAGGCCAGATAAAAGAGCAGTGACAATATATTTCATTTGTGTTCCTTGCTTAATTTCTTTTCTCCTTCCCTTATCTTCACACCTTGAGCTCAGGCAGACCGGCGCTTCATTTCTGATGAGTAAGGCAACAATCCAAAACTCAGCTAAGTGAAAATGCTGTATATCACTGCACTAATCCCACCGTACGCCGCTGACGAACGAGGTGTATGGCATTAGGAGCCTTCTGAAACAAAGTTACGAGCAATACTTTTGCAATATTGTTATTTTCATTTGATTAAACAACCTGAAATACCTGGAAACACAGGCTTATCTGTCAGTTGCCTTTTATAGCTTTTCGTATTTGAAGTTTTGAAGAAAATGTTTTCAATTAACATTGCATCTTTCTAATTCTGGAGTTTATTTGGGATGTAATGACATGTCATATGGAATACATAGAGGAATATGGGCCCACATGTAATGCTTTGGTCTCCACTTGTAAATATGAACTTTTGGCCAAGCAAAGAAAAATCCAAATGCTTTTCCATTTGCTGTATTCCTGTCAGTATAGTTCATTTACCTTATAAAAGTCAGGTACCCAGTTATATGTATTGACACCCATCATTGCAATATTACAGTTTGTATGCAAACAAGATAGATATAATTTCCAGGAAATCTGAAGTAGCTGAAGTAGTATATTCAAGAACAACCCACGGTTGTGACTTTACTGAAGAGTAACAAAGAGTATAGAGAACTTTTTATGACACACATAATTTTAAATTTTATTAGTTGCCTATTTTTATATTAGATATTCTCATTATTCCTATTCTTGCATTAGACATTTTGACAATTGTAATATTTAGAAAAACACTTATTTTATTATCAGAATGTATTCCAAAATTTTTTCATGCTTTTTTAAAAAGGAAAAGGAAAATGGAAATATCTGGCCATAGTTTCAGATAAGGGACTATTAACAACATTTTGACAAAGTTATTTCTAATGTATCTGCACAACATTTAATATTATTTTTTATTAGAATAATTATGAAGATAGAAACTTCATAGTGCCACCTACTGCTGAAAATACATATTTTAAAAACCTTGCTAGTTTTGGTACCTTCAAACACAAGGGCAATGGAGGAAAATACCTGTTGGATTAAATCTTCCAAACTTCTGAAAAATGTTGGAGAGAAGTCCTGGCTTGCCGAGTGAATTTCAGTCACCCTGAATTTCTGAGCTTTGAACCAGTGGCTATTTTGACTAAGACTGTAATGAGAAGTGACTCTCAGGGTCTGGGATTTTGCCTAGAAGTTTTTTCAATGTTACATCTTTAATAAGAACTTTCATTTTAAACCTATTCCCTCCGATGTCACTAGAAAAACACTAATGAAAGGATTCGGTGAAACAAAATTTATTTTTCACTCAGTGATAAGGAGACATCCTCTATTTCACAGAGAGCTGTGCACAAGGAGTAAACCAAGGACTCTGGAATCAGCATCACATGTGGAACAAGCTCTTTTCCCTTCTTACATCCCAAAGTCATGAGATGGACCATGGATCCCTGCTTGGTTGTTGGCATAAGATGGTATGTCCTCAACCACAATTGTTGGAATTCATCTTCCCAGACCCTTACCATCTAAAAGTTAGATGAGATTAACGTACACTCTGAAGTACAGTAGCTGGTTCCTTCCTCACTTCATGGAGAAGACCCTGTCTTTAGTACTAGTGAAATAGTAACTGTAGGCCTACAAACTTTTCCTGCGTCCCGGCTGTTAAGTATAGTTATGATCTCATTCCCAGGAACCACGGGAATACAAGAAGTGGTAGGACTTTGTACATGAGTATGAACAAGTAGAATATAGACCCTTATTCTTCCTGAGGAAAGTTCACCATGGAATTTGGCTCTGAGGAATCAGGAATGGTTTATCTTCTGCTGGTACTTGTCTCATCCTGTAGAACAAACTGACATTGAAATGCTTTGATTGTGTGACTGCCAGAGTTTATGTCTTGTTATGGCTTGATGACTTAAACTGTGAAATTAATTTATTTTCAAGTTGAAAAATTCTTGAGAACAATGCATTTAAAATAAATAAAAGAGCTCGTAAGGATGATTTAGCCACATTGGGGCAGTATGTTAGAAGCCTTTGGAGGCACTCTGCATGACCGCCCTTTTCATTCACTGAGGAGAAGGACTGCTGTCTTGACAGTATCTCTCAGCGGTACTTCATTTTGCAACAGCAGCCTGGTCTACTCAACAGGTAACAATTTTCAGCAGAGCTTTTTGTAACGTACAGATGCTTACGTACAGGCAATTCCGGGGTGCACATTTTACCAACATTACACATTAAGAATACACCTCCTATTAAGTGAACTTGATTAAAAGCGAGATCAAGGACATTTCTTAGTTGTTGAGCTTATTGTGTCTTTCACACAGTGAAAACTCATGTGGACTTTTTGGTCAATTAAACAATTATTTTTTTAATTAACTGAACTGGTTTTGTCATTTTCTTCATAGTAGCTTGTATGGTGCTGTGTTTTGGATTTGTGATGAAAACTATTGATATCACAGGGATGTTTTAGCTATTGCTGAGCCTTGCTCACATAGCATCAAGGCCTTCTCCACTTCTCAGGCTGCCCCACCGGGCTGAGGGTACACAAGGAGCTGGGAGGGGACACAGGTGGGACAGCTGACGCCAACTGACCAAAGGGATCTCCCATACCTTATGACACTGTGCTCCACAATAAAAGCTGCAGGGAAGAAAGAGGAAGGGGGAATGTTCAGAGTTATGGCATTTGAATCCCCAAATCACCGTTACGCGTGATGGAGCCCTGCTTTCCTGGAGATGGCTGAACACCTGCCTGCCGATGGGAAGTAGCGAATGAATTCCTAATTTTGCTTTGCTTGCGTGCACAGCTTTTGCTTTACCTACTAAACTGTCTTTATCTCAGCCCACAAGTTTTCTCCCTTTTGCCCAACTGATTATCTCCCCATCCCACTAGGGTAAGTGAGCATGTGGCTGCGTGGGGCTGAGCTGCCCACTGGGATAAACCCAAGACAGTCCTCCTTGGTGCCCAACATGGGGCCTGAAGGGTTCAAAGTAAACAACAGATTAGACTGGAGTTTGCTAGACCAAATTTATAGCTGTTACAGCTGTTTAGCTATTAATTGGCAGGCTCCTGTACTTGCCGGGGGGCTTGCTTGCCTTACTGTATGTTAGAGTCCAGTGCTTGTTAGTGGCTGCTTTTTGCTCTTGCTGTTTGCTGTTGGGCTTATCGTCTCACCCTGCTGTGCCTGGGAGCACTTTGATAATGGCAGTGGCCATGTGCCTGGGCTGGCTGATGGCCAGGGCATCGCTGCTGTTCTGTGCTGGACACAGGCTGGAGCTCCAGTGTCAGCTTGAGTCGAAGGGACTGCGACCTGTGGATAAGTCCATGCGGGAGTAGGACACCCCAAAGTGTCTGTGGCTATGGATAAGTCTACTGGAGCAGGTACACCTCAAAGCGTCTGTGGCCATGGATAAGTCCAGGCTGTAGCAGGTACAGCCCTGTGATTGTACAAGAGGCTGTGGCCCATGAGTAAGTCCACGCTGGAGTGGGTGGGCCTGTGGTCTGTGGGTAAGTCCACACTGGAGCAGAGGCAAGGGTACGCTGCGGTGTCCAAAGGGACCAGAGGCGGAGATTGTAATGGATATACCTTTAAATTGTTGTAACCTATGGTTCAAGTTGCATGTTATAGGAAGTACTATCTCAGGAACCACCATCATTGGAAGATGAGCATTACAAAAAGCAGTGCAAGTGCAGCAGTGACCCAGCCTGAGCTGGCTTTGATGCCCAATAACTCCATGCAACACACCACCTCTCCTGTCCTGAGCGACGACTGTAACAGACAGAACCCAAGTCACAGACTAATGAACTCAATGAACATTTCATGGACATTTTATGGACATTTTACAGGGGTGGTCCCTAGACTAGGGGAATGATATCTCTGTATATATCAAAGCATGGGAAGGGGGAAAGTAACTAATACGGATCTATTGGATAGTGTAGGACCTGAGCATGACGTAAATGGTATGGAATAAGGTGTGGAGATTGTAGTGGTTTGGTCTGGGATAGAGTTCATTTTCTTCATAGTAGCTTGTATGGTGCTATGTTTTGGATTTGTGACAAAACCAGTGGTGATAAAACGCTATGGGTGTTCCTGGTGTGATACAGGGGACACCCACACCGTGACAGAGGAGGAAGGATGAGCACCCTCACAGTTGGCTAGGTAATTATTTTGCTCATAGGTGCACGAGTTACAAGTTATGAGTTAATGAATTGCGAGTTATTAATTAGAGAACTTGTTAGAAACCTCATGACTTAAGTTATGAATTAGTGAATTCACGTGCTAGACTAGCCTGTACAAAGGGGATTGAGCCCTTGTTTGTCGCATTTGTTTTCTCTCCTAATGAGCTCATAAAATAAAGTTTAATTTACAGAGTACTTTGTCCTGTAAATTTGACAGATCCAAATGGACCATGACCCAGAGCGAGTAGTCTGAAACAGTTTACCTGTCCGAATACTTTTAAACTGCTTTTTTTCCAAAAGATCGAACAGGCAGTGACTAGGGACACTCCTCTGAAAGGAGCGGGGGAAATCCTTCACAACGCACAACTTCTGTGTTGGTTGCCTACTCCAAATTTCCAATTTTCTGTAAGGGCCTTGCCAAAGACCTCTGTTGCCTGCTCGTCTTCTTGGGGCAGTTATAATCCATCCACCCGGTCCTTCCCTCTTGTTTCACTCGCTATGGACTATGCACTTCTAGTGTTAATGTGTGTCAGGCTAAATAATTAAAAGCAATGCATACTGTATCCCAGAAAACTAGAAAGGTTGAAAATGTGCTTCTTCCTCCTCAAAGAAAAGTGCAAACTCAAATCACAGTCAGCAGGAAAATGAATAAGCTATTTGGTGATACCATGTACAACAAAATAGCATCATAAAAATGAAATTATTTAAAGTAATATTCAAATCACGCAGTCATCGTTGATTTAGTTTCCAATTATACAGAGGTAATTGTATTAACGAACTGCCTCATTCAGTTTGGTGGGAAAACAATTGAAAGCTTTAATGTCCTGGCATCTGCAGATAATAAATGATGTGATCTGTGCTCCTAACCCAACTAGAATCCTAATTCTTGTTTTACCCAGGGAATACTACAATATCGGTATGTCTAATGAAAGATACTTCTATGACCTTCTGGAGCCAAGACAATTCTGGAATAATTCTAGAATAGAATAACTGTTCTAGAATTAAATATTGAAATAAGCTAAAATAGATGAAGGAGCTTATTCCAGAATTAATGACCCTGTATATATGGCAATTTAAAATCCAAACTAAATTCCATGAACAGAAACATTTGCAACCTGCATTATTCTGAACATACTAGGAATAGTTTTAAAAGCCTTAGTTTTGTGACTTCAACTGCTGAAGCCAGACTAACTATAAATAAACATGTTACAAAGAGCCTGAAGTGTATCATGTGCCTTGGAGTCAGAACCCCATGTCTGATATGCTGTTGAACCCCTCACCATCCTCTAAGTGTTGGAATACATTTATGCCATAGGTGAGCTGACCCAGCTCCTCCCTGCCTATCTCTGCCTTTAAATTCTCAGGTGTTCCCAGGAGCTCAGAGAGCCTAAACATTTCTCTAACGTATACTATAATTTTTAATGGACTTTTTGTTGCCCCTTCCACCCCCAAAAATTCCATGAAGTGTGAACGTGAGAATAATACTGAGGTCTCATTGACTGTCATTTTCTGATGCAAGAGATAACACAAACATTGGGTCGCATATCTGTCCTATCAAAGTATTTTAGTATACTAGGAGTATCTATACAAATAGAATTAATAACTCAAATAGTGTGAAATCTATGATACATTCATAATGTCTTCTAGGAAAGACCTTCCTTATCCTCAAACTCATTCTGTACAACAAAAGCGTTTGCTAAATAGGGGAAACCCCAAATTATTTCCTGTTCTGATTTTCAAAGAGAAAGGGAGAAGCTGGTTGCTTTATGGCTACTTTTTTCCCTCGCTTTTTCTCTTTTGAGATTTTCCTCCTGATAGTCACATGACACGGGAATATAATATGTTGTTTACTCCTCCAGCCTCTTGTCATGCCCCATATATTCTGCTAACCCAGCAAGCAGTCCTTACTTACCATGTTTAAAATATAAGCAACCTGCTGACTCTATTCCCACTGTTCTGCAAGAGCTGCTTGTGGAGCAGCCGCACGCACAGGATGCTCTGCTTCTGGTCCACAGGGCTGTTACGCAGGCAGCCTGGTAGCCATCAGCAACCCTCAGTGCTGAGCCTGTCCTGATGCGTCTGCTGGGTGCTAACTTCCAAATGCGCGCGGGGTTGTGAAGATGGGCACAGGCAGGAGGGCAGACGCCAGTGCTGCGTAGGAACGCTCCTGCAGTCTCACTGCGAGCTAGGCAGCAGAGGTAAGACCTTGAAGAAGTTGCACAGATCGGCTTCCAGTGCTGACGTGTCCTCTATGCCTCGGTATGAAGGCAACAGTCAGAAATGCAGAAACCCCGGAGTCACGCTGTTTCTGTTGGTATTTTGCCTGGTTCTACTTTTTTTTTTTTTCTTTCTAGCTTAACTTGCCCCTCTTTCTCCTCTCTTAAATATGTCATTATGTACATGGTGTTGCCATCCATGAGCCTCACTCCTGATCTCATCCCTGTTAGGGTGCTACAGGGAGAGGTAACACATAGGCCTAGGGATGAACGAAGACTGTATTTGAATAGGAAGCAATATCAAGCAATGGGTGTGATTCTCAGCACTCTGCTGGATCACCGTGTGCCTACTTTTTATTTAAATACATGGTAGAAACAGGGAGGTTTGTCTCTGGAAGTGAGTTTCTGAGGAAACAAAAACTAAGCGTGATTCTCAGAATACAAATGCAACCCTTATTTTTATGCATTCTTTTGGGATCTGCTACTAGAGTAATTTGGCGGCTGCTCAGCAGCAGGAGCTAACAACACAGTGTTGGGATCTCTGGCAGCCCATGACCTGCTGACCCTTTTTTTCCTACTTTGTATTTCTAAGTACTCTGTTCCAGAAGAAGTCATCCATTATGGGTTCCCCTTAACCACCCTTAAAGGTTTGGACAAGTTAAACACACGCATGTATTTCCAAATAAATCTGGCCTCCAGCCATTGATTGCTATTCTGTCTTTTTTCAGAACTCTTTCTCATTTATCTTTTGTCTTTTTGATAGTGCTGTGGATGGAAAAGAATATTTTAAGCCAAAATCATAAAGAAAATGACTTAACCTGATGCTGTTCCAGCTCTTCATTAGGAGTCCAAAATGACATTGCTCTTTTGCCTTGCCACATCCTGTGCAAACTCGCATCCAGTTGCCAGGGGAGAAGAAGAAGAGTTTCCCATCATTCTCTTTTCCAAGTCATGCTGTTCAGGCTATTTCTTCCACTGAAAAATTATTTGGATTATTTGTACACTATTTATCAATTTGCCTTATTCTAGATCAAAACGATTACTTTTTGAGTGCATCATTACTTTACACCCCATCTGTAATTCTTTCTTCGTTGGTATTTGCAGCTTTTTGCGATGTACAACTGTAAAAGTCAGCAGTATGCTGAAGTTTACTTTATTTTCCTGATGAAAATATTAAAAAAAAAAATCATCCCTCGCACGAATATCTATCATACCCCAAACATCTCCTCACAGTTCAATATATCGTATGTCTTTACAACACTGTATTGAGGTTCTGAGTATGTACTGGGGTTTCCAGCGTACTGTGAGCCATGTTTGAGAGAGAGAAGCCTACGTGGGAGCCAGGGCAGCAGTTCGGTAGCTGGCAGGAGGAGGCAGCTGGGCTGTCAGCAGCCTGGGAGCTTCCCAGGGAAATCGCTTGCTGCTGGCAGGGTGTCATTCGTAGCAGCAGGAGGACATAAGGAGGCAGGAGACACAACAAAACTGCATATGTGACTGGCAGAAGACTGGTGTCAAATGGTCCCAACAAGGCCCACCCCATACGATCATAACCCTCATTTGAGATTCAGCTGCAGGGCTGATAACGTTGCCACTGTTAAGAGTTAATTGTGCTTAAGGGAGTTGCCCTATTTGTTCTGAGAAAGCCATAAAGCAGTGGCGTTACTTCTGCAGACCCTGGGTGTTAAACGAGGACAGCACGGTAACTGGAGCCTGCAAAGCCTCCTGCCTCCAACACCTACCGCGCCGGGCATTGAGCTGGGTTAGCTCCGGCTGGGGGGGGACATACAAGGGGACAGGTCAAGTGCTCCACAACAAATCCACAGCTTTCCTAGCAAAGCCAGCTTGAATTCATTTTTCAAGTAAGCTTTTTATGGACATTATTTGCAACCTTTAAAAAAATCTACTACGTTACATCTGCTCCCTTCTCTTCAGCCATTCCTTTTATAAACCTGTCCAAGCAGATCACTCAATTTTGCACAGCACCTTTTTTTTTAATAAGAACACAGTGTTTTTTGATTGTGGCCCTGGAACCTTCCAGATGTCGAGCTATCACTATGCAATGTTTCTAGTATTACTGACTAGGAACAGAAATTATGCTTAAGAGAGACTGATACCACTTTTTGCTTGTGAAAATTGGTAAGATGTTTGGTTAATAAATGTTCCTCAGTTTCCCACATCTATTGTGATGATAATTTATGCAGTTACAATAAGCGTATCACATGCATTTCAGAAACTATAGCAGAATGCAGTTAGCATCCCTTGACCCCTGCAACGAACATAAGCGATTTCCTGTATTCACTTACAGTTTCCTTATCAATTGACTAAGAATTTGATTTTTCAATCAAGCTATCAGTTTGCAAGGTCACAAAGGCTGTTTTTATTAGTGTGTGGTTTGTGTCATGTTGACTTGCAGACTGTTTGCAAGTGCAACAAAGGAGCTGGAAGTATGTTGCTTAATGAAAACAAGTCAGCTGAACATGTATGTTTTGCTTAAGTGAGCTGACAATACCAAGCAGAAAAAGCAGTCCTGGGGTAGCCGACGTGCTCTAATTTGTGACGTTCAGGAGCTCTGTGAGTCTTTTTAGGTTATTATGCAAACTTAACAAGAATGAGAACTTTTCAGAATATGAGATTTTTACTGCAGCTCATGCACAGTTTTTTCTCTAATACAGACAGTTGTTGGCTATATTAGTTGGCTAGCTTTTCAACAAACTAAATTCCTAGGACTCTGCCTGACTTCCTTGGAAAATTTGAAGCTGTTTTTAAGGAGGTTCTGTGAGAAAACACAGCACAGTGGATTTCACTAACTTTGGCTGGCTTAAAAGGGAAAGGCTTGCAGTTGCCCTCAGGCATGAACTTGATTACATAAAGAGTAAGAAAATACAAAATAAATCATATGCTTTAATCCTAAATTACATTATTTGATGTAATAAGAACTTCCATACCAGATCAAATCTAAATTAGTTGTCTGCCAATAGTAATTCCCCGATGTCTCTGAGGAAATTGCCCTATTCTTCAACCTCCTTTTCCCCCCTCCACAAGTATAATGGATAATTGTATAACAACCTGACTATAGGGGAAGTTATTTTCTAACCTCAGGCTGGTGGCTGATTTATGCCCTGAACTGTGAACATTTATATCCATTATGAATTTTTATCAGGTCCAATCTAATTCCCCACATAAATGTATGAATATGTATGTATAACCTTTTACTGAATCCTGCTAAGCACTTGGCCTCAATGATACCATTTGCAAGCATGTTTCGCAGATGTATTACTTTTGCCAGTTTAAAATATATTGCCTTTTAGTTTCATTATGACAATCAGTGTTTACTTGGGGAATGTATCTGTGGTAGCAATAACCCCCAACATCCTTTTCCCCTGTCACTCCCTGCCCTGAACAGCTCTGAAGCCTGCAGCCCCAGCTGGAGCCTGGGTGCCCGTGCTGGACCAGAAGGTAGCAATCTCCGGCCTGCTGACATTTCCTGCTCCATCCCCTCATAGACCAGACCTTGCCTTTTACATTACGGGTTGATGAAAGGCAGAGGGATGATGCTTTGCAGTAAGGGAAAAGGTTGAAGTGCCCCTAGGACTACTATAATTCTGTTGCACCACAACTTCCTGAATTTGCAAGTGTCATTAGAATTTAATGTCAGGAGAAGAAGAGCTTATTTTGGAGGGAAGAAGTTGTTTTGGACTATGGGAAATAAATTAATTTTTATTTGTGTTGGGTCAGGTCAAAGAGGTGCTTTTGTGAAATACTGGGGAGCGAGAGATTAATCTTGGGGACATTACAGCTACATTTTATTGTGAGAGGAGGGTAGATTACCTTCGATTATGGGGAAATTCGTTATACCTGGGAAAAGAAGGTTGGATTAGGACTGATGCTGAATAGAAAAGTAAGAACTATTTTACCTAAAGAAAGAATTTCACTGTACGTCTATGTGGACTGACTACTGACATAAAAAAGTGGACGGGTTTTTACTAGAAGCAAAAGAAGATGTAGGGAAGACCATGCAGAAGAAGCAAGAAAAGAAAACATTTTCCTTCCTCCTCCCAAACCTGGACATTATTGGTGGTATCTGTATTCATAGAAAGTTGGAAGGCGGGCAATTCCCAGGGTTGCCAAAGGCAAGAGGCACCCTTGCAAATCAAACCTTGCAAAAGCACCTGTAATGAAAAGGAGGCTATGAGACCCACTTCAATAGTTCATACATGAAAAATCTTGAGTTTGTGAATCCTCATAAACACACTCTCAGGAAGGAAATATCGGGCACAAAAAGTTCATTTACGGAGAATGGGAATAAATAAAAGCCAACAAAGACATTCAGAGTGGTTACAACAGACAGCAGAATTCAAGAGGCAATAACTGCACACAGAACTTTGGTGGTCAGCGTCAGTACAGGACATCTGTGGACTTTGCCACAAATTTCAATTTTGGTGTAAATTCTTTAGTTTGGGAGTGCTAAGACATGGTCTCCTGTTGGTTCACTAATTATATAGTGAGCAGCTGTGAAGTTTTTATTTGGATTAAAATTTCCCTGGAACTCAAGGTAATTTAGATCTGAGGGTTTGGCTCTGGTCCCTTCCCAGCTTGTACTCAATATAAATTACTACCCTAGAACCATGACATGTTCAATTTATCCTCTATTTTAGATGGCTGAAAAGTGCATGCATAATTCTGTGCATACCACACTTTCTGTAATCTGCTGTGACAAATAGAACAAATGACTGAAACTGCTCGGTAAAACACCTTATTTTAGTCACGAGCCCACACCAAGCCTTAGTTTAAATACCAGGCAAAAATGACATTTGAATTATTTGATTTGAATCAATGCCAAATTCAATCTTATGCAAACTCAGAGAGAGGGGAAAAAAATTCTTGGAATAAACCCAGTGACTTATGCGTGGGAACATAAGGCAATAACAAGCAGCAATTGATTCAATCATAACAAGAGGAGTGGACCACCATGAAAAATCTGACAACTTTTCACTGCAGCTACTGCCACGGAGGCATTTTTACACCTGAATAATGACAACAAGGAAAGCAGACGTGGGGACCAGCATTCCCAATTCCACCTTCTATCAAAAACGCTGGTTAAATTCTGGATGCCATGCTCCACTCACACTGCTGTGAGTTTCTCCATAGCCCAGCACAATGCAAAATGACAGATATTCTCAATCTGAAGAGAAAAATAGAAAATAGTTAAATCACACCTGTCTGAGAGAAATTATATACATTTTCATAATCTAATTCCAAATAACTATGTTAAATTAAGAGCTGTATCCAGAAATTATGAACTTTGGTATTAAGTTTTGATCTTCTGGGTCAGTCTGATTTGCCTGTTAGTGCCATGAGTTTGGCTGCAGGGAGGCAATGTTATATCAACATCCCCCAGGAAGAAAGCAGGACTGCTTAGAATTTTGTCAGTGTTACACATCTCACAGGGATAATGTTTTCCAGGATTATTTTATACTCTGAAATATTACTATTTTCCTTAAGGCTTTCTTGACTATGTAACAAGCCTTTCTAATAAGGCCATGTTTGCATAACCAAATGCTAGGAGTTCAGTTCAGAAAGGCAGCCAAGACAAATTTGTAGCTACACCTACTAATTCCAACATTCAGCTCACCCCAAGAAAAGGGACTGGGGGGGTAGTTGCATAGAAAGTTCATTACTGCAGTTCTCTTTGGCCACTTGTACTCAGAGAGACTCTGAATGAGCTTTCTCTGGAGTTACACACAGAAAGGTCTGACTCCTTGTAGCTCTTTAAGCAATTCTGTCATCAGCCAGAGACCTATCCTCTAGTTCGATGCCTCTCGGTGGAATTTTTTTTTTCTGTGAATTGTCATGCCAAACAGTTGTCTGTTTTGTTGTTTTTTTCATAGGACGGCACCTGTTCAATTTTAGATACTGTTCAGCCTGTTCCACTTCAGTGGTCTGCACTACTCCTTCGAGAGCCCTGAGCTTTTCACATATTTCAGGCTGCCAGCTCTCTTATGTGCTTTTCCCCAGCAGCCAATTTTGCTCTGAAGCTCTTACGACTGAGCCAACTTCCATTCCTTCATAAAGGGATACCCTCTTGTTATTGCAATTGAGGAGTTCCATAAGAGGTTTTTAATGTCTCCAGAGTGTTGTTATGTACAATAAAATCTGGAATTAAGCTTTACCTAACACTTGTTCATGCAATATTCATTTATTGGCAAATTGCATTTGTTTCTGCTGTTGACAAATACTTTTAGGTTTATTTCTAATACCGCAAGTACATGACCAGATTAATATACGACTGAATAAAATGTTATATGCTCTGTTTGAGTAGGAGGAGCAGCTCGAAGCCTGAATTCACTACAATGTACACTGCCATCTTGTGTTCTGAAGTTCTAGATAATATAAAAATGCACACTATACATACAGCTGTTCACAAAATAGGAGTTGGCTATATAAGTGGAATATGCAAAGTTATCAAAAGATGCTTACTGTCATTTTTCTTTCCTTTCTTGTAAAACGTAAAATAGTCCTTAAAATAGCAAGTCTCACTGATAACTCTGAATTCATCTGTTCAAGGGATCCGTTCCTTTTAATTAGTGATTTGTGGGTAACCCACTTAAAAAAAAAAAAAGACTACAGAGAAAATTCTGCTACAGCCAAGCCTTTTTTTTTTTTCCAGTGATAAGGTCAAATATGGAGTCCATGGACTAGCTCTGTTGCAAGGCAGCCTCTGACCTGGTGTAGAGTTGCCAGAGGAGTTGTATGCCAAATGCTCCTCTTCTGCAAAAAGGGGGTATGATAGAAAAAGAGGGACGACTTGTTTCCTTAGCTGAAATCTCTCTCCCTTTGCAACAACTGTAGTCCGAATATAACTAGATCACCCCCGAGGCTGTTCCAGTATGCACCAGGGTAGTGGTCACTTCCTTGAAAGAGGACCTAAAGTGGCATTTACTTACAAAATGAAGAAAGCGAATCTAACATCTCGACCTTGTGATGTTTATTCAAAACTGGAGTCAAAACACAAAATCAATGACGCATCTCAGTGGATGAAATAAGTACTGCATGCTCTTCCTCTAAAAATGATTGTTCCTTCATAATGTGCTAATCAAAGCCGTCTTTTTGTACATGCATACTTCCAATTGCTTTCACTGTATAACAGTATTTAGCTCTGCTTTTTTATTATGTTTTTATTAATTCCAGCTTCTTTCTATAGTTGTTTACTATTGCAAATGTGTAGGAGCACTCTTAAACACAGCTTTGAACAATGGCTCTATAAAACACAAAGGATTTATTCCACGCAGCTGCTGTTGCCTGAAACAGGCATAAGCATGAAGGGGGAAAGTGTGCCAAAAATCAAATACGAAGCTTAGAGACACCCGGGGCAGGGCAGGAAATAGTAAAAGCGTATCAAGGTAACAGATGCCAAGGTAGAAGGGCAGAATGGCAGAGAACATTAGCAGGGGAGGGAAGCACACTCGGCCTTTCTTGCTCAGAAGTTCCCCTCAGGTTAGTTGCTTTCTATGCCAGAAGCCTTTCATTCCACCTGTTTGGCATTTCTTAGGCCATTTGCACATACTTTTGTATGTGAACTTCTGGTACCATTTGCCACCTCTGAAAGGCAAATGCTTGTGGCACCCATTATTGACTCGTGCAGGCATAGTCTTCCAAGGTTGCTTTTCATGGCTTACACGCATAATATACCGTGGAACAGAGTTTAAACAACTTCCCTCTCTTGTGAAATGAACAGTTGGAATGATTCGAAAGAGCGTTTGCTCCTGTAATGATACTTTTATAATACTTTACTGCTTTTTAAACTTGCCTTCAAAAGGCAACGTGTGTATTGTGGTCTGGTTGCGTAATCCCCTGTGTCAGTAAGAGGAGAACATTAAAACTGTTTGCACAACACATTGCAGTCAGTGTTTAAGTAATGCAAAAAGCTTATTGAAAAGGACTTTGTCATTTCAAAATCCGGAATGCTTTGCTAAGATTGTTAATGCTATTTTATTTACTTTATCTGCCTGTAAGATTCCTGCCAGTTCTAGTTTTCTAGCATAGAGTCATACTTTCTTAATTTATATTCTTTGCTGTGTTGCCATCCAAGAGATTTTCAGACAGAAGCAGCTAATTGGCTACATATGAGAAATAATAAAACAGTAACTCAAATTGTGCTAGAAATTATATCAAATAAAGCAGGAAACTGTTTTCTGTAATCTCTGTACTACAGTAATCTGTGACGGGGCATACATATACCTCCCTGGTGATTGAACAGCACAGGCTGTAACAGTTATGGGAAAAGCAGAAGAGGGAAAACTACTGCAAACAGGGCAGGTCTGGGAGGAGAACTGACGCCTACTGTGTCCTCAGTTCCTGGAGATGTGGGTTGACAAAGCTTGTGACTGCAGTCAGTCTAAACCTCTTAAGCACCCCATGCTCCAGCTTTTGAGTGTCTGCCAACGGTTGCCATACTGCGTTAGACTGCATAATGCCCTAGCAATGGATGAAAGTTTGTTGTTTCCATTCCTAGTTCGTTTTTCATTAGCTACTTCATTTTGGCATTGTGAGATCTTTACTGATGCTAGAAGGTGCCTGTCCGTCAGCCTGCCCATGCTGGTAACTAGCTACTGTCTAAAAGTTAGTGGTGTGTGCTGGTAACTACCTACTGTCTAAAAGTTAATGGTGGGAGACAAAACATTACGGCTAAGTCTAAGATGCGAGTTGAACCTGTCCCCTCCAGATGAGTAACTGTACGTTGCAGTACCATGTCTAAGCTGCTGGGTTAATCCTGAATGTGAATTTTGGAGAAAATACTAGTTCAAGTTTAGACTTTCATGTTCCCATCTAGGAGTGCCCTCCAACCACCTAAAGTCACAGGCATTAGGCAGAACTGCAGCCACTGGGTGCAGCCGAGTCCAGCTAAACCTGCAGTGCCCTTGGGAACAACAATGAACTTTCAGAGAAAGAACGAGATCAGGGAATGGCAGATCGAGTTTCATTGAACAAAACTTCAAAGCATTTATTTACATTTTCTCCTGTAATTAAGCTTAATATTTCTAAGCTTTTCCAGGGATACAAAGCCTACCGTTTCTGTTATTGCAGCCTTTCGCACTCCCTGTAGAAGTAAACCACCACATATCCCTGGAGCACACACTGTGCTTCCCAGAGGCCTTGCATGTATTTTACTACCCAAGGAGAGCTGTCTGAAGAAAAGGGAGATCCACCACAGAGCACAAAATAATCAGGCCTTGAATTTACAGTTACCATAGGTTTTCCTTTTATCTTTTAACAAATCTGCCTTTCCTTCAAGAGTCCATCTGCAGGGCTATAAATGTTAGCGAGAAAGCCTCTGCTTAGGTTTATTTTCTGTTACCACGAGCAGTTGGCCATCTGCTGGGTAAAGGAAAGCTATACTTTGTTTGCATTTGGATACAAAGGTCACAAATAGCACATCCCAGTCCTTTGCCAATGACACGTTTAGGCTGTGTCTGATCAGAAAATATCTTGTTAACCCACCCTGCTCAGCTTACCAGATCTCCTCAGATCAGAACTCAGTATTGCGCAATTTTAAATAGCTTTCACATAGAGCTGCTGTCTATGTAAGATTCTTACTGTCTCCAGATGTGGTAGGACAAATGAAAAGATGTCACCAGATTTTGGGGTACAGCTTCAGTCTCTGCATTCCAGTGTGTGAGGTGGGGATGTCTGTGCTGGCTGGGGACTGCAGGACACACTGCCTGGCCTGTGCTGGGACTACCTGCAGGGATTTGCAGGGCTGAGGACGCTGCCTCACAGGCTCGCTATAGAGGCGCTGATTCCAATCAGTTCATCATGGTGCAGCTCTCCAGAAGTCTGAGAGATGTTTGTGCACAGGGGCTGCTGACTCCAGAGTCTTGCTCCAACGTTTAGTACATTTTAAAGAGTCCTGGGGGAAGTGTACAAGGTAAGATGGAGTGAAAAATGAAGGGCTGACAGGAGAAAAAAAAATTGGAAAGCTTTTCTGTTAAATCCAGTCAAAAGATAACTGAATGAAATCGAAAGTAAGATCAACAAGGCATAAGGACCAAGTCTGTCTGTTTTAACACAGCCAACAATGCTGTACAAGTCAAGTAAGAACTACAGAAGGCAGGAACGCTTGGCAGTTCTGGGATACATGGTATCACCAGGAAAAGAAATCTGAGGCAAATAATTTTTCCTTTTTAATTTTTTAATGGTGGCTAGAAACTGGTTCGGAACTACAATAAAGTATATTTAGACACTACAAAAAAAGTGTTTAGAAAATACTTTGCTGATAAACAAATACACATTTCAGTTGACCACAAAATAACTGCTAAAATGCTTTCTGTAGAAGGAATGTGCTATGTCTCTGCATTCCTGCTCCAAGAGTAGAGAACTCTCCACTGAAGATCCAAAAGCACTGCTTTCTGCTCTGATAGTTGGAGAGCTTGAATGATGTACTGAGCAGTAAATGAGGAATTTAAACATCTTATTGGAGGAATAAGACGGAAATGATCTCTAGCCATTTATGGAAAAATTCAAACACAGAAGAAAGTCTCAAGCTAGGGACTAAAGAACAGACATTTCAGCTCTGTCCTGCTTTCCTGTGTACCAGGAGTCTCACCCTCTCCATTCCAGCTGAAATTTGGTATTTAAATAGGGGTAAGGCAGTTTTAATGCTCTTGGCCCAAGCTGCTTTGTACCAAGATGTCCAGGGTAAGTACTACTATTGTCACAGCAAGACAATCGTCCTGATAAATGTCTCAATTTTCTAACTCTCCCTCTGCTGAATTTATTATCATGGTTTTATTCTTCCTTCAGTCACAAGGTTGTACTATTATCCTTAATGGCCCTCTTAAAACTAATCCATACATTGGCCAGGAGGGAGTGCTCTAGCAGGGGAGCCAACACTATTATCCTAGAGTCTTGCTGTTCCAGCAAGCTTGGGAATGATTGCCCTGAGGTTTCTCACCAAGCTGCTTTCAGTTCACAAGAGCATGAGGAATCACTCAGTACTTGTTTTTACGCCTGGTCATTAGGTATATTTACAGTGGTACTTTCTCCCTCAAAGTTTGGCACTGCTTTCTTTGCCCCCACTTTCTGTTTTACAACTGTTCTTTGCCTCTAAACTTCCAGTGCTGCAGTGCTGAGGAGCCGTGAACACAAGGACAGTTTGTTTTTTTACTTCTCAGCACACAAAGAATGTTGTGTTAAAGAGAAAATAAATTCTGGTTTTCTCTCATTTGAAAATGCCTACCTTCTTCAGCAATATCACTGCATGTAATGGAGCAGTAAGCTGGTCCCCTATCAAACAAAGAAAGCAGTAGAGATTAATTATCTCACAAATATTTTGGAGAATCAAGCAGTTCACCCATTTGTGCTGCTCCATTTCCCATGTTTTCAGCTGAAAGAGCAGGCTGCTGTCTAAATTGATGGCATCCTTTTCAGCTGAGACCAGCTTAATCTATTTTGTGTTCTTCAAAAAAGGAGCTGCCTTTGTTATCCCTTGTATGCACCACATTTCTCTGTTGAAACAAAGCACTGGTGAACAGCACTGGCTTGACAGTGCCCGAGACTGGAGTCCTCAGGTCTGGCAAAACAGCAGCAGTAGGAGCATTTAGGGTGTCCTGCTGGTGCAAATTCCTCAGGATAAACTGAAGCTATGCTGTAATTTTATATACTTAATTAAACTTCTACAATACAATACTCAAATATGTAGATGAATTCAAATCACATCATCATTGGGAAGGAAACAAAATTTTAAAAAGCTAAAATCAACAAATAACCAATAATTCCAAAAATAAAAGGGAGAACGACTGCCAGGCTGCCTGCTAGTGACTCTCACGATTCAGTCTGCTCGAGCAGCGCTCGCTTACCTAATGATGCTTTTTCACGGCTCCTACCCGTGACTGTCCACTCTGCCCTTCTCCAGGAGGCTCTCGCTCTCATCACAAAGACAGTTTAGCTGCCTGTGGAGCAGCTGCTGAACTGCTCCAGTTTATAGCCTTGCATATTCAGATAAATTGCAACTCATTCCTCTTAATATACTGTGCTGTAATTTGCAAAATCCTGAAAATCATCCCTTTTTACTAGCATCTCTGATGTTAAAACTGTATTTTAAAAACTGCAACAGATTTGCATCTGAGCAGAAGTGTTGCTTTTACTCAAACAAATATTCTGTTCAGCTGCCTTTGATTCCACAGCCTAAATTATAGTTGAATCAACGTTTGTTTTGTTTCACAGAATGACACAATTAGCTACATTTGTTCAAACTTCCTTGATTTACTACTTGATCTCATTATTATTACTTCAGCCTGTCACCTCCTTCTGGTTTTTGTTTCTCAGATGGGGCAAAACTGAAGATCTTAGATCCAGGTCCAGGAAAAGGAGAATGAAAATGAGGTGTTGGAGACGCATGCTTCTGCCCCAAACAAAACACAAATGGCATAGTACTGGCATGATAATTTAGCTGAATGTAAACCAGGAAATCACTCCCTTTCTGCTGCGGTTAGCCATGAGTGCAACACCACATGGTGGGTGGTGCTCCCCAGCCTGTGGTTAAGTTCCCTGTTCACAGCTCCATGCTTCCAGTTCCTCTTTCGCTGACTGCCAATTCCTCCTTCCCATTACTCCATTCCTTGAGAAACAGCAGAGGTACAAAAGAAACCTGGTACAAGGACACAGAAGATCTTGTGCTCACGGCACTGGCAGTCTCCTGCTGAAGTTTTCTGTGGCGCAAGCACATTAAAAGCCATTGCTGGATGTTTCGTTTGCCTCCACTATCTTGCCATACAATTGCTTAGGGTGCTTGATCCCCTCTTGGCACAGCACATGGAAAGACGATTAAATGTCCAATACCACCACCTGTTTCTGTCTACACTCTGCCTGACTCTTATCTATTCTCATCATCTTTGCATGTATTCTTTAAAGTCTTTCTAAACTAACTATCCTGAAGCATGTCTCTAAAAATGAGATGAATTATTATTCCCCTATATCTAGTTAGTACATACAGGGAAAGCATCTTTGATTTGTCAGAAGGCACCTCTGATCTGGCAATGCAGAGAGGGAGAGGGAAGCTGGGCCAAACTAGAAGGAATAATACAGCATTGCAGGAAAATTTGGGGGAATAGACTAAGAAGGAAGTGAATATCACCGAGTGCTAAACAAAGATACAAGTACAGTGGATCGGTAGAATGGTGGCTGTTTGGATAAGAGTGCACGTTAACTTAATGCATAAACTGCAAATCTGCTGCAGGACATGAGGACACAGCTTAATCCACGCTCCCTAGCAGACTTTAATGGCAGGGATAGTATTCATCCTTAGCTGTGTGTTGAAAGATTATGGATCTGAATTATAAAAGGATATGGGTGCCTGCATATATCAGAATAAATGCAGAGGCTTCAGAGTAGTTGTATGCTGTCTACCATTTTCACGAAGCACCTATCATGTAATGGGAAATTCAGATGTTTAATAAAATTCTCTCTTATTAGTTATAAAATCTTAACTTTCCATTAGTAGCTACCTTTATAGGACAATTGTACTATTGTGTGGGAGGTAATTATGGAGTAATATAAGATCATATGAGGATAATATAAGTATTATTGAGGCAGAGTTAACAATTTTAATCGAAGCTGTAGATGTTTCATTCTGCTTTGACATCTCTTTCCCTTGAGATAATGGAAAAATCTACTGTTTTAAGCAAAGGAAAAAAAAAATCAATTGTTTTGTGTGAAAAGTGACCAAAACAATGGCATTGTGTGAAGGAAACCCTACAAGTAGAATCAAACACTCACATTTTGCAACTCACATTTAAAGAGTGTTTTGTTCATTTTAAAGAGTCACATGATTATTTGTCAGCTTCCATTTGGGAATAGTTTTTGCATGGTCTATTCAAACACTCTGCCTGTCACGAATACGGTGTTTACGCAATTACATTGCTTAATTGTGTGTCTGATGTTGCATACCTTGGTATTCCCTAGAGCATACTCAGGTAATTGTCTAAAATGTAATAGCCACAAGAAGAAATTGTTCCTTCTCATTAAACTCCGAGGAAGGATTTGCAATAGCTGATTTGTTTCTTAAGCTGCCTTGCTATCTGTCCTAGGAAAAGGTGTTTTTGAGATAGCCACAACAGTTAAGTGTTACGGCTTTAACTGAAATATGTCAAACACTTCTGCTAAGTTATCTGATAAATGTCCATTCTCCAGCAGTAAAGAATTCTGTAATAAGATTCAGTCAAGAACTGCACAAATACACTAGGCTTCTCATCAGCACCTTTTTTGTATTTTTATTAAGCAAGTAAAAATCCAACAGACTTAAACTGCAACCAAGCACAATCAGCCCTCTCCATACCCTTGTATTTCTCCTCCTCCTGAGATGCTATTTCTCACCCAGAAGCTGCAGAGCTCTTGTCACACCCGCAATCTTCTCAAAAGGATACACAGGAATTGAGTTTCTAATTAAAATCCAAGCAACATTCTCTTTCGCAATACAGTGTATATGTTATATACCCCTAGGAGTAAAGCAATGGTTATCAGAACCAATAATATGTCTCGGGACATAAGCAAGGGAAACACAGAATTAAGCAAATGCCGTTATCAGGTCATTTCTTCTTCCTCCTCTAAATTCTGAGAAATTGCGGCAAATTGTGAGAATTTTAGTGCATCAAACTGCATACTTAATATACATAAATAAATGGATTATTTAATAAAATGCTATAATACCATCTCCCCAGAGGGTCGGATGTACACAGAGATCCTAGCAGTATCCTGAGTTGATCTCACACTCCATACACATTAGACCACAGGGGACAAGAGAGCACCAGGTCATAGGATTATCAGAACAAATTGTTGAACTTGAGTAACGTTTACTACATCCAGCTTCTCCTGCCTCAGTTCCCCATGGAATGTTTTCTCTGCTGTCTGCTGGCTATCAAAGCAATATATTTTGGGGAAATATAGAAGGGCATCTTTCCTTTCCAAAAATACATAACTATCCAAATGAGGGGAGTATCATAATTATACTAATTAAATGTCTCAAAAGGAAATTCCTAACTCTACTCAGGAGAAATCCATAAACTGGCTGAGAAAGGTAATGCTCCTTCTCAAAAGGGGATTTTCAGAGTTGCAACACTTCCTGCCAGAGTCCTCCACACGAGGAAATAAAGCTGGAATGAAAAATGGAGGTTCTGAAAGTAAATGAAGAGAACGGAGAATAGTTATGAGATGGAGTCACCAAGACAAAATGCAGGTGTACAGGAGTTGCAACAGCCAGGAAAGTGTAGAGGCATAGTTTCAACAGAAGCTCCCTTGTCATGCTGGGCAGTTACATTTCACTTTAATTGACCGCTCTCTTAAAAAAGGGGAAGGAGAGAAAGTCTTGGGGCACTAAAAAAGAGTGTGCAAACCACACCTGAGCTCCTTCGGGATACGCACCTTGAAAGCTAAGTGTCTGTAAATGTCAAATTATGCTTACTCTCACCGGCAAAGCTGCGGGAAGCCAGATGTGGTAACTATGTTTGGTTTTACTGAATTACCTCAATAAATACATATGAAAGCTTTTTCTTGACAGGCTTTTGACATACATTGCGGAAGAGTTGAGACTGGGCAGGACTATACTTCTCTACACAGAGTGTTCTAGGAAGCTTGCCTTTCTTCCTTTCAGCTATTTGGATGCAGCATACTTCATTACAGGAGAATAAAGAAGGTGAAATGAGTTCACTGAGAAACTGCAAAGCATCTACATTGATAAACGTATCTGCCACTGTTGCTACCAGTGATCAGAGTTTAACTGGTTTTACTACCAAAAGTAAACAGAAGAAACAAATAGAAATGTGTCTTATTCAGTTTGCAAAGGCCAACCTTGAATTGATTAATGCACAAACTCATCCATGCCTACAGCTAACAATTTAGCAAGTATTTTTTGTTCATGCAAAATGTGATATTCAGAAAAGTCACATCTGGAGTTATTACTAGTACATAGATAATAATAATATATTACTAATAACTCTGCCTTGGTGTACCAGTGGAAGGCTTAGTGAAGTCACAGCAGATTCACAGAGGAGTCGATATGCATTTTTTAATATATTACGGACAAAGATTTAGCACTTACTTCTCAGTGATTAGCTCTCATTCAGATACGTACTTCTAAGCTCTAGCATGTCTAAACTGTTCAGATCATCTTGTTGACTGAAAGCTGAAATAGTTGATTATCTTTGATACTTTGTCTCTTTATCAGGAGAGAGCTGACCACCCTACAAAAATCTGTATTTCTTTGTAGGTTTAAAGAGAGAACATGCTGGCCACTAACCTTTGCCATATAAAAAAAGGTCAGATTCCAGTTGAGATCCCTAGATAGGAGGTTTCATTCATGGCCCATGCTCTGCAGGCTTTTATCCTAGTTTCAGCTCCTCCTGTCCTTGTGTAACATTTCCAGATCCAGGCTGATCCTTGCCAATGGCTTGAGGTCCTGCAGGCTTCTCACTAATTGTAAGCTCTGAGAACTGGGCCTCTCTTGTTCTGTGGCACTGAGACCTGCAAGCTGAGCCTCCTATTGCCATAAACTGGCAGTGGATGGATGGATGGATGGATGGATGGATATGGCGCCTTTCCCCCAGGGCCTCTGCTGACTCTATAAAAATGGCACAAAGCCTAAGTAGGTCTTAGACAAATTGGCTGGCTCCTTTCACGAAAACATTCACATGTCAACAAAACTCCTCCCAGAGCATGAATTACTTGGTGTTGAATGACATGTTCATTAATGGGTGTGAGTTTTCTTTTCCTTTTTTTTTCTCTGGTGAAAAAAAATGACTAATCCAGAGGTGATCTCAGGGGCTTATGCCCTTTTCCCCCTTTTATTGCCTCATCAGCTTCTTCTGAGCCCACGATTCAGCTGTGGATGTCCCACACCCATCCTGTACCTAGGGCGGCCAAAACCCCACCTTTTCTGTAGGTGGTGGCTTTTTGTACAGGGCTACAGAACAAAAAGGTGTTCTAATATATTAGTGTCAATCACATCTGAATAATAGTTGAACTGGAGAAAGCAAGAACATCTAAAACACACCTTATTCGAGTAGGCATTACCTTCTGCTTTAACCTTGCAAGTAGTGCCATGAAATGAAGATTCTTGAAAAAGTTAGTTTCTAATTTCCCAATACCAAAGGATTCTTTCGATTCATTTTCTCATTGGCTACTATTATGATAATGTTCTTCTGTTGCTCTCAGAAGCAGTGAGATGAATTAAGAATTATCTCACAACTCAAAGCTGTGCTACTTTAAAAGCAAAAAATAAAAATAAATAAAAAATCCCACAACCTTTTTCTGATACTTTGTAAAGGAACAGCACAGGCACATACTATGACACTGGCAATTCCTGCTAGTTTCAGCTGGGGCCAGGAACTTCCACAGGTTTCAATAAGACTTCTTTGAAATTTTTCAAAATTCTTTTTACAGTTTAAGTTGAATGTAATACTCTCTCTTATAGATGCGTGTACAGTTGCTATTTCAGCAACTTGTAAGTTGCTGAAGCTTCCAAGGCTGGATGGGTATCCCATCAATTAGTTTTCCACATCTGATACCTACATCTCAAGAGCTCTCATCCTATATTAGGTGATTTTCAACATTCTGTTGAAGAACTTCATTCAAAGCAAGAAAATTTATTGGAAGTCTTTTCATTTCACAGCGTGTGTATGGGTTGTCCAAGCATTTGTCCTGAGCAGCACGTTCCCTCTCTGCTCTCCCACGTAACTACTGCACAACAGAGCTCTGAGACACCTTGCTATGAAGATCTCTCTGAAAGTTTAAAGTATTTTGGCTACTTTATTTCGTATTACACTGTAAACTCTATAGCTGTGTTTCTTGAAAATGCCAATGTGCAGAATTCTGGAAACGCAGGTCTTTAATGACATGAGGAGTGTCATGTTGAGCTGGCATCTCACTCACACTTGCAGATGCACTCAGGTATGTGGGAAGGACAGCTCATGGAACTGCAAATGCTGCCTCTTTGGCTTGGCAATGATTAGCATACTTCAAACCACCACATTGTAGATCTGCTGGTATTTTTACTGAAATCAGTTCTCTTTGCTGTCATAACCATATTACTTTCAAAACTGTGTTTCCTAAGTTTTCTTTTCAGCACTTCTACTTATCAGATAGACTTTATATGAATCGAATAGACATATTTTTTGAAAATATGCCAGTGGTTCGCTTCAGACAAATGATGAGAAACAGTGACCTCATGATCTGCAGTATGTTACTGCCTCTTTTTATGAAGATTGCCATCCTTCCAAGGGAGCTAAGGATTGCACGCAGAGCACTGTCAGGAACTCAACATTCTTACTGTAAGCAAAGATCCCCCTTGTGTAAAACCGAGGTGTCACTCAGCTATACCTTTGCTCTGTGTAACACAAGGGCTCTCACTGGTTTCCAAACCATACCACCACGCCTCTAGTGGCAATTGGGAACTTTTTGGAGAATTAAGTTCTGAGGTGGTGACAAATATTGCTTATCAGATACCAGTTGAATTCAATTTTTTATTGAGAACCTCTATGATTAGGATCAAATAAATGAGCAATGGGCTCATTATTGTTCCTTCCAAGTGATGGTGAGACAAAGAAACATTCTAGGAAAATCTGAAGCCTACTACAATGAACCTAGTATCTCTTTGCCAGCATTCAGCAATGTGGAAAGATTTAGGTAACTGTGACTTAAAGTCACCCCCAGCTATATCCAGAACTTCAGTAAACAATGTGAATGGAAACTCAGTCAAGAGACCCATGTTTGTTCCCTACAGACTGCCTCCACAGCAGCAGACAGTTAAATGTGGATATGCATGAGTTAATCCACAAAGTAGTATACAAATTATTCACAGGGGGGAAATTTAACTCCATAACCAAACTATCAGACTGCCTGAACAGCTGTTTATGTTGCAGTAATACCAGAAACCTAACCTAAAGCTGAGACCCCATTGCAACTAGTGCAATTCCTGCCCCAGGAAAATTAAAGACTATTTTCTAGTCAAAGTACACGAAGGGCATAAAATCAATTAACAATGGTGAGAATAAAAGCAAAACCAATAGTAATAATACTTGGGTGGCTTTTATGCACTGCTTTTCATCAGTAGGTCTTACAGGGGTTGATCCCGTACTGTCACACAGTGCTTAGTGTATTTATCTTCAAATCAGTCTCTCTAGGGAGATACTGTTACCTCTGGTTTATATAGGGGGAGCTATATGCCCAAAGAGGCATCAATATTGCATGTGAAGTAGAGAACTGAAACAAAGACTCACTGCTTGTGCAGTATATACTGCTCCCCAGAGAACTTTCGGCGAGATGCTGCTCCCTGGAGAACTTTCTGCTAGTTGCTTAGCTAATGGAAAGGTATCATGTTGAAGTATCATGGGAGAAATAGGTCCCTGAAAGAGATTGGAAAGAGGGCAAGAGTTTTATGAATTTTCATGTGATCTTATCTCATAAACTCATGTGATTTTATCTCACATAACAAGCACAGGGACGTATAAGGAAGGAATGAACAAACCAATCAACAATGATAGGCAAAATGTCATCATGAAAGTATTAGTAATCGCATAGATATTAGCATCGCACTTCAAGACTTCCCAAAAACTGATTGGCGCCATGAAACTGCAAAAGCTAATCATGGAAGTAGCTCCTGTGTGACAACTGAGTAGACTTCAACAGTGTAAGGTATTTCAAGTCACAGGGAAAAAGTTGGAATTAATCTGAGTACGTCATCTGGCCCATCACCTTGCCCTGAGCAGAAGTGCTTATAACCATATAGCCTCTGATAGACATATGTTGTCTGTTCTTAACACTGTCTAATGAAGGTCACTTTGTTCTCTACTTAGGCAGACTACCAGAGTTTTTAATTTTCAGCGCCATTAGAAAGTAGACTAATGCTAATACTCAAGTTATATCTTGCAGTTTGAGCTCATTCTCACCAACATAGCCTGGACATGAAGGGCAGATTGACTACTCCCTTTCACTTCAGAGCAGTCTTTATGTATTTGATGACTGAAACCCTATCTTCCTTAGTCTTCTTTAAGGGACCCAGTTTGTTCAGCCTTTTTTCATTCTCCGATGAAAAAAACCCTCTTCTCATCTGTTCTCCTTTAAAGTCTTTCCAGTTTCCACATCTTTTCCTGAGCAGAAATTCAAAGCTAACCAAAGCCCTCTGGTGCAGGATGATTCCTAGTAGCAGACAGCACCTGGGGTTGGCATCACATCTGTATCTCCTCTTAAATCCCAATTCTTTTCCCTCTTCAAACTGATGCTAAAGGATGAATCCTAGCTGTTCGCACAAGGCTCAAACATGGTCAGGATTGACAGTTCTGTACCCAGGGATGGCTGTCCCTGCTACAGAATGACAGAATAGTAGGGGTTGTAAGGGACCTCTGGAGATCACCTAGTCCAACCCCCCGCTAAGGCAGGTTCACCTAGAGCAGTTGCACAGGATCACATCCAGGTGGGTTTTAAATATCTCTAGAGGAGATTCCACCACCTCTCTGGGCAGCCTGTTCCAGTGCTCTGTCACCCTCAAAGTAGTTTTTCCTCATGTTGAGATGGAATTTCCTGTGTTCAAGTTTGTGCCCCTTGTCCTGTCGCCAAGCACCACTGAAGAGTCTAGTCCCATCCTCTTGACACCTGTCCTTTAAACATTTATAAGCATTGGTAAGATCCCCTCTCACTCCTCCAAGCTAAACAGATCCAGGTCTCTTAGCCTTCCCTCATAAGAGAGGTGCTCCAGAAAGAGATATATTCCCACCAGTCAGCCTTCATTTCGTGGTGTGGGTTTACTGGTGGGAGGTGGATCATTGGGCGCCTGGAGCCTCTCTTCTAGCAACGCATGGCGCGGGATGCACAGTCCGGTTACACAGGCAGAGGCACCTGGCTCAGCAGCCCTCCGATCACCGAGGCCTTGTGTCCCTGTCAACGATAGAATCTCTAACTCCTGCAGGATTATCTGTCACCTCACCAACCTATGTCTTAAGTAACTCACCTATATTATTGCCACTAATTAACATTTCATCAACTTAGGCAATCTTTAATAGAACACGCACCTTTGTGTTCACTCAAATCTGTTCAGAGCTCTAGCAGGGCAATAATCATATCACAAGATGTGAGAAATCTCCAATAAAGCCTTTTTTTTTTTTTTTTTCCCCGTTTTCTTTCTTGTTTCTTCACGTAAGCCCTGAACTGCTGAGGGCGGCGGCTACTCTGGCGGGCCGCGTGGCCGCTGATGGCAACCAGGCCTCGGCTTGGAAGCTCTGGCGACACGGGCGTCCTCCGTCGCCGTCCTGAGGAAAGGAACAGAC
>VYZM01020697.1:587976-604623 GCA_013398915.1 Dromas ardeola
CGGGGGTTCCCGCGGGGTAGCGGGCCCCGGGCCGCGCCCGGGGGGAGTCCGTGCCGTGCTGGGCCGGCTCCCGGAGCCGCCGGCTGTCGGTGCGGGTCGCAGGCTGCGCCGCGGAGAGCGGTCTCTCTCCCGCGCGGGGACGGGCGCGGGCTGACGGGGCCCGGGGGAGGCCCCGCGGGGAGGTGCGGGGTTAACGGGGCTGGGAGATGTGGGGAAGGCGGCGGGGAGGAGGAGCCCAACCGCGGGTCAAGTGCTGAAGCGATTCGCCGCTGCAGGGACCGGATGAAGCGGAAGGAACGTGGTCTGCAGCCTCTTCCTTGTGTCTGTAGTGAGTGGGGTTCTGTTAAAATGGAAAGGCGTTCGTAGGCACCCGAATAACTGGGGAAGAGGTTCAGTGTTTGTAAAATATTTTGAGGCCGGTACAGTGAAGAACGCAGCACGTGTGAGGAGCAAGGTTTGTGTATGGGCTTTCAGTCCTCTTCTTGCAGACACGTGAGAGCTTCACCTTACGTGAATGCTGCCAAAAATGTACGCACATGTTAGGCTTTAACTCAAGTTTCTTAGACGTGAATAGTTTTAAGCATATTAACTACATTTTCTGTTTCTTACTGTATTTAGTAGTAAGGAATCTCAAGTCGCCTGAGACCAAAGGAATACATATAGTCAAATTGTCCGGTTCAGAATTGTTTCACTGGCTCTTGGATTTATTTTTCTAGTAGAATCTTTTAAATGCTACAATTCTAATACCGTGACATAGTTTCAGGTGACTTATCATCATGAGGCCCACCTTTCTGCTGGGGTGGACTTCTGTTTGCTTCGTGATTTCCCCTTTCTTGAACGTGGATTTTCTAGATGTGTGCTGTCTTGTAAGAGCATATTAAGGTTTAGGTTACAGACAACCTACAGCTCTCCATTGAGCTGCATACAGGGACTTGTATGTTTGTGTATGGAGGCAGATAGGGCAAGTAGTAGGTAAAAGAGTTGTTCCTCCTTTGAGGAAAATTCATTCAGCCTATGGTTTGCTCTCAACTTTTTTCAAGAAGAGAACAAGGGACAGTCTGAATTATTCGAACAGGTCATTTGTGGCTCAGGGCCACAAGCTGAGCTTGCATACTTTGGAAGGACTGGGATGTCATGGGCATGTAGTCAAATGTTAACAACTTTGAAAGCCTTTAGTTCTCACTGAGGAGGATTTGATGCTGTTGTGGAAGGTGCATCAAACAGTGCTACTCACTGGAGAAATGGGTCATTCCAAAATTGCTGCCTTCCATACTGAGTTTTTCTTTGGTTTGAATTTAGGAAGAAATCACTGTTTCTGAAAAAATACTAGTTTAGCTAGTTTTCAGCCATTTATTTTAAATGGATTATTGTGTAACTTCTACAGCCAGTTAATGCATCTTTGAAGAGCAGGTGAAACAGGCTTTTTGTGAAGATGCATGTGACCTGAAGGATAGCTTCTTTCTCCATGGGAACACAAGCACGGTGAACTTAACACCTGTACTTCTACAAGTTATTGACATTGCTCTTCCGTATTAGGAGTCGCTATAAGATCATAATGGCTTGCTATTTGTACTCTAAATAACTTGTTCTGGATTAAGAATAAAATTCATGTTGCTTCAAGGAGCTTATGACCAAAATGATAGAACTGCTGGCTATTTTGCTGTGGGAGTGTAAGGGAGCTGCTGGAAAGCTTGGTCCACACCTTAGGTACAACTGGCTTCGATGTACCTAGAGCCCAGTCTTTTTGTATGTATAGAAACAAAAGAACTTTAAAGAGCTGTATCTCTGTCTTAAGATTCCCACTAAACATCTGAAATGTGGTTGAAACATGTTTAACGTATTGCATGTGAAAACTCTGATACTTTAATATAGCTTGGGTGTGAGGGTCTAGGTGGAGTTTGTGTTTGAGGATAACACGCAGGTTTTGAAGTGAGTGATGGGGGAGAAAGACAATTCTGTTGTCTATACTGATTTTGGAGGCAGCATGTGATGAACACCTGAGTTGTGTTCTAGTGACTTCCAGCTAATCTGGAGCTGGTTGATCTGTTCATGAGACCTAGGAGGTTGACTGAAAAATCTGGTAAAAATAACTGACCTGTAGATGGGTACAGTGAAGCTCTGTGGCTTTTATCAGCAATATTAGGATAATCCAAACCCAGATGCTTTTTTTTCTTGCAGTCTTATGATGATGATTCAGCTTTTCTGCCTCTTGAACTTAGTTTAATTTTTCCTAGCAAAGCTGCAGCCAAAAGTACCTTAAGCACAACTTTCGGTCATGATGCCTGTTGTATCTTTCCTGTAGTGTTTGAAATGGTGTCAAAGCTACAGACACTATTGTACCAGATTGAGGTGCGCTCTCCTCATGTTGCATTTCTTCTGCAAGGCAGAAGACTTCCTATGATGAAAAAAACCCCTTTGTAGTAGCTTTGTAGTACTTCAGGTGTATCTTTCTGATCACAGAATTGTTTTTCTGACTGCCTATCCAATAGTCACCAGTCAGTCACCTGCAGAAATGTGGCTTTCTTGTTGATTGTTCAAAGACCAAACTGTTAAGGATCTTATCCAAACATTTTTCGTCACCAGTGAGGAGAGGAAGGAGAGTATGTGGGTGCTCATCTAACCACCCCTGTTTCCAAATAAAAATGCCTCTGAAGGCTTAACAATGTGTTTGCAAATTGATTTGGTTAAAGATTGCAATATGCTTCCTACTTTTTAAGATTATGGGTATCAAGATGGGAAAAGTCCTCAAAAAATGACAAGCAATGCTATTCTTAGATGAGTATACTCTTGAGGGAAATCTTAGGTACTGTAACAGTGGAGAGATGTTATGTCGTGGTGGCATTCCTGGCTTGAATTTCATATTTCAAGTGCTGCAGTAGAAGATGGGGATCATAGTTATGCAATGTGTGTTTAAGCCTTAACAGGATGACAGGCGTGCTGGAAAACTTTAAAAAAAAAAAATTGAGTTGGAAAAAACTCTTCCTTGAAATTACTTTTTCTGAACTTTCATGTTACGCTGTTGACTTTTGTTGACTAATTATTAGTAGGCTCACTTTGCTGGTGAGACTTTAGCTAAAAACTTACATACAGTTCTTTTGAAGATTAAGTACATGAAGTGTTCAACTTGTACTGCTTTGAAAACAGTAAGGTGCTACAACTCCCTAGAACAAAGTTGTACTAGAATAACTGTTATTTATGCTAGAAAGTAAGAGTGCCTCAGAGGCGGAGCAGGTACTGATGTTGATCTTGCCATAATAGCTTGTATTATGACTTATTCAAATAAAACTTTAAACAATTTGGCCCTTGTTAAAAGGGAGTATTGATTGAGTGTAACTAAATGTTGACTCCGTAGCTCGTAGGCTTAAAATTTTTCTGTCCTGGAGCAAGAGAAAACAGGGCAGGATTTCCTGTTTTTCCTATCTCTTTGTGGAGAAGCTTCTTTCCTGTGGGAATCTCTTGTGGATCTCTTTTAATTATTACGGGCCGAACTGAATCCTGGTATAGCTGACTTCTGAGCTTAAGGTGGTGGAAACTTAGGACAAAGAAGGAAAGAGCTGGTGCCCCTATAGACTTAATAAATCAGAAGAGCAAGAGTCAGTTGCATTGAGGAAGGTGTGGCAGTTGACAGGAGGCTCTGTGATTGCATCAGAGCAGTTAATTGCTAGTCAAGGCTGATGCTTGAAGTAGAAGAACAGATAAAGTAAGAAGATTCTCATATGGAAACATTAGCCTGATAAAAGAAAATGTCATAATCTGAAGGCAAATGTGACTTCATATGCAACAGCAATTCCTGTCTGTCATCTAGTGCCAAGTAGTTGAATGTCAGGCAGATGACGTGTCAAGAAATCTGTAAGAATGTAAGTAATATAAGATGTATTGTTAGATCATTTGATACCAAGTAAACCAAACTGGATATATTAATTGGTTAAACTTTATTAGAAAAAAAACCCACCTAGATACAAGTGTAAAGTGTGTTTAATATATGCAGTACAATAGGGATTATTATATGAAAGCAAGTAGCAGTTTACAGCAAAAACTGAAAGAATTTTGTAAATCGACTTCTTAATATCTACTGAGGTCTGAACTGCTATGTACAAGAAAATGAGTGGGTATATACAGCTATTTATTTAAACTTGATTCTTTAAACTGAATAGAATGATCTGTTAACGTATCTGATCTAGAGTAATTACTTGGACTTCCTAGAAGCTCCTTTGAGCTGAAGTAAAGTAAGGACATCTGTAGTGTAACAGGTTGCAGCCAACTAGGCTTTCCTGAAATGTTACTATACCTCTCAGTAGCGAACAAATAATACGAAGTATTGAAAATCAATTGTAGGCTGAATGTGATGGACGAGCATAATGCTTCTGCAGTGTTATATCCAAAATTGGGCTCTTGAGTGCAAGTCTTCAGGGTTGATGGTATAGGCCAAAAAGGGTTCTTCAGCAGTTATCTGATGTATTTGCCACAGAGCATGCTAAAAATTTTCCATGCAACAGGTAAAACAGTGCTATCCAGGAACTGATCTTATTTTGCTTGAGCAAATAAATGGCAGACAATTGATTCCTCCATTAGCTTGTTTTTTTTAAGATAGCGAAGCGGGCTTCCTGATTTTGCAGGCTTTCAAAAAATACTTGTCAAAGGACTGATCTCTAGTGTTCAAAAAAAAAATAAAAATCTTAGAGTGCTTGTTTGCTTACTGCCTGGAAGTAGGCACGTGCATGCATTTTTTTTGTAGTAGAGCAGTCTCTTTGAAGATAAAAATGAAACCGGTGTCAACTGAAGTAGTAGGTGGAATAGAGATAGCTTCTAGTAAAGTATTCCGTGGCATAAGAATCATCATTTGTCTGAGTGTATATGCAGAAGCACAGGTATAATGTCTTGGCTTTCTTGAATCTTTAATTCACCCTAATTGACTTAAGCTTTCTATGAAAGAACACTAGAGAAACACCAATTTCCTTATTCCTTGGGGCTTTGTTTATTACAATGTGCTGAAATGAAGAGTAATGAAATAGTCGAGGGTAGGAACGTGTAAGGAGAGTTAACATTTGTTTTCTAAGAACAGTTGTTCAAAAAAAAAAGCAGCACGCTGCTTTGCCATACTTAAACCTTAAAGTCTTATTTTACACCTAAAATCTTGTCTGCATTAGCTGCTTACTGTAGATGTAAACTGTAAATATGAATCAAGGTTTGTGTTGCCATATCAGATATTCAGCAAACAGAATAGCAACTGAATCGGGTGTATGTGGACCTGCAGGGGTTTTTAGCAGCTGAAAGTGTGGGCTACAGAACCTGAATGTGTCTAAGGTTATAAAGCAGATGTTATTTGACTTCAGTCTTGAGAGCGATTACATTTGGTTTGCTGCAGGGAAGGCCCTCCAAGAGAGAAGCGTAAGAATGACAAACAAAGCAGATACTCCCTGCCTGCAGCATGGCATTCTTCTCCAGATAAATGATGCTTTTGCAAAGTAGTTCTTGAAGGGATTCCTTGGGCTACACTTGCTTTCTGAATTTCCAGACACCTGATACTAATTTACTACTGCCTTCAAAAAGACTCTGGAGTGGCTTGCTTACTTGGTTGAGAAGTGTGACCATATAACCCAAACAGAGAGACTGCTCCAGAGGGAGAGTAACCTTCCAGTATCATCTGTGGAAGGAGTTCTGAATTTCCAGCTGAGGTAGGCTCTGAGGAGTTGCTGTTTGGGTATTGTCTTCTTGTTGTAACTCCTTAGCACCATAATACTGCCTCAGTCTGCACCCATGTGCTGAGTTTTGCAGGAACTCTACAACCTGCAAGACACTTGTGGTGTTACATTAGGCAAATAGCAGTGCTTTAGCCCATGTGGTGGCCCTTAAAACTGCCACTTGAAACTAATTTCCAAGAATGTGCTGGTTCTTGGATCATGGAACAGGAGTGTCTGTGAGTATTGTACATATATGTTGTTTTAATGCTGAGCATCAGCTGGTGATTGAATTGAAAATGCTGGTGGTTACTGTGAGGAAATTGATGTGAGCATCTTGGCTTTGCTCCACCTGAGCTGTGTTGATTCAGCTGCATTGAACTGCACTTTCATCCTGCCTCTCTGAAGAAAACACATGAAACTGTCGCTTGTCCTTTGAGTAAATTAGCCAGTTTGTCTAAGTTTTGTGTATAATGTACCAGATCTTCATAATATTTTGAAGAAGGGGCAAGTTTTGTTGATATTTATGTGCTTAAATGGTATGTCTATGTAATGATGCAATTCTATTCTTTGTTAAATAGCATGATGCTAATGTTTGGAGTTCATTCATTACTTGGTTCTGATATTTCGTTGAACATAATCTCATAACCTCATCATAAGTGAAAAAAACTTTGTGTTATAATATCCATGTGCTTTAAATCTTGGAAAATAAAAGGCTTTGTAAGTGTTGGTGACGCTTTTCTTTTGCAGTATAAAACACTTTTCACTGGCAGTTGTATGTATTGTGTATGCAGGTGTCTGATGGGCACTTGTGATGTGAATCCGAAACTACTGAAGAATGACATCCATGGTGTAATTTCCACATGGGTTGAACTTTACATGCTGAGCTTGGATATCTGTGGGAGACCCTGTGCTTATTCTTCAGTTTTCTAGGGAGAGACAAGAACTTTTTCAGGCAGTCACCGTGCTTCTCCCTAAAACATGAGATTTGGAAAGTGCTGGCAGGTACAGTAGTGTTGAAATAATGTAGGTCTGGAGGCCTCCGCCTGCCCAGTGGAGTGACTGGGTGCCTTGAGAGCACTAGTTCAGCTGGTGGGTGGGGGGCCATCCCCCAGGGCTGGGCATGCTGTCAGCTCATGAGCTTCTTTCCAATTTGTAGGCGCCTTCATGGTCGTTTGGGGGCTTAATATAGTGCCTTGTGCTGTTACCTGAATAGTGTCCTGTCCAGTTTCTCTGTGATTATTCCATTGCCAGTTTTCCAGATATAAATGCAGAAAACGCTTGGCTTGTTGAGCAAATATTTTGCTGTAAAAATCCTTACTGCATCCAGTTAAACCTAGTATTTCAGTGTATTTTAGAATGCAGTCAGTTTAGCAGAAAGACCTCGTATCTGGGCCTTTGTTCAGTGCCTTAATTAATAGTACCTCCCCTGGATTTTGTGGGAAGTATCTATCTGTACTGACATCAGGACTAATGGTAGTTTCAAAGGTGTTCTTTATCAGTGTATCTCATGCCACCAGTTCCTTTAGAGCCTGGTCTTTTGTCTTGGTCTGTCTGATTATCTCCAGCTTTGCAGCTTGGTTCTCTAGCCTGTTTCATGCATCGTATTGGCATACTTATTTTGGCATTGCCTTGCAAGAGGACTTACCTCTCTAAATTAGGGGGGAAGTTGCTTGAGCCTTCCCCTGATTTTGTGTATTAATATCAAGTCTGTTCCGACTGTACCAGGATACAACAAACTGCAGAGATCAAGTGTATAGAAATACTAGATTTAGTCAGCAGAGGGAGAAATCTTACCTTAAGGACTGCAATGATGGGGATTTGAGGGGAACATTTGGTATTTTTTTAAAAAAAAAAAAAAAGCCACTTGAATTGTCCACTTCTGTGTCAGCTGTGAACCGCTTGGCTGCGTATGACTGTCTTTGTGGAATATCTTATAATTATACACAAATATGTACAATATTTATTAATATATAGACTATAGGAATACATGTGAAAATAGGGAAGACTGCATAACATGCATTAAGAACACTTTTTCATAGTCTGTCATGTCAGTGCAGTAGCACAAGGCATTCCTGTGCTATCGAGCACGAGTGCATCCTTGCCTTTTTCCGCGTGAGCACTTACATGTATAAAGATGGAGTCTATCAAGAGAGGAGGCAGCCAGACAGAGTAGCTTCTGTACCTGGACAGCTGTCTGCTCAAACACTTTAATTTTGGCTGGAATTTTAGAATCGGTTCCTCACTGTGGAAGAACAACATAGACTGGCTCTTTCAGAAAACTGTGTCAGTTACTGAGTGCTGAAAGTGCTCTGTAAAGTTTACTTAGTGCTAAATTTGTCAAAGGCTTGTTGAAAAGTCCGATTCAAACAATTGTAATGAAATGCGTGTCCATGTTGTTTTTTTTCCATTGGATTAATTAAAACCTTGTGTACAGGCAGTTTGAAGAAAATGAATTTTGATTAAGCCAAGTCTATTTAATTGCAACACTGACAGTATGTCAGCAGCCTATGTTAATGTTATCTCTATAATGAAGGCCTTCGGTAATCAGCCATCACCCAGTTATCTTGTATGTAGTGCTGGAGTTATAACTGACTTGAGGCAGTGCTTTCTCTGTATCGTGAGGTCTTTTTGAAATGGTCACCCCGGTCATCATCTTACTTTTACGTTATACAATCCAAGTGTAAGAGCGACATTCGCTGTATATAGTGGAGTAAGGTATATAATCTGTTTTCGGACTTCTCTAAGATGCCTTTTATTAACTGAAATTCACTTTTTAGGTTAGTACTTCATTTCTAATGTAAATAAATTGCAAACTTTTAAAGCAAATTTAGATTAATATAATTACACTTTGTATATCTCTGAGTCTTAGATATGTTTACATTGATATAATTCTGATGGCTTTATTGTAATTAAGAGATCCTCTGTTTTGGTATGGTCATGCTTAAGGTATTTCAATTTTGTGGTTGTGTTTTGGCAGTTGTGGGTTTGTTAGTTTGTTCTTTATATTACCTTTCTTATGGTGGCATGCTCTGAGGTCACATTCAGGTTGTATTTGCAATGTTATTCCTGCAGTTCTTGGGGGGTTTTTTTTGACTTTCCAAAATATATTTTCAGTCCAAATGTGTCCGAGTGCCTTACCAAGTGAATGTTACTAAGAATGCAGTGGGATGACAGTAGTGATGTCAAATAACTAAAACTTAAAATTATTCTCTTGACAGAGTATAATAATGCTAAATGCCTCTCTTATTCTGAAAATATTTAGCTATTACCTATTTGTGTGTTAGTATTTATGTACAGATTTAAAACCAAACATCTTTCATATGTTGCTCTTGCTAATTTGAGAATGTCACCATCCGGTGTGCCTTGACTGAAGCTGGTTGTTTTTATAAAACATCTTGTCTTTCAAGTCTTAGGATGCAATCTGAAGGAGTAATGGTTGCGGCTGCAGAATGACTTTTTGCTCTATTAAGCTGTGCACTTTTGATATGTACTTGATTTCTTGAATTGCTATCTGATAAGACTTTTTTCCAAAGCCATAGAACTGCAAAACATTTTGGGCATACAATATACTAATATTCTCACTTACATATTTTTCACCCTTTAAGGCAAGAACTTCTGAAGTGGAATGGATGGGGATATAATGATTCCAAATTCATCTTCAATAAGAAGGGTCAAGCAGAATTCACAGGGAAAAGGTAAGTTGAAAATTTACATAACTGGAGTATTTTATTTAGAGATTTTTTTGAAAAGAGTTTAAAAACCTGCACTGCTGAGTTAATCCAAAGAAGGCAAAAAACTTGCTTTATCTCATATAATAGGTTATTAGTTGTTCTGCATCTAACAGGTTTACTGGATTCTAGGCACAGTAGTCTAACATGTAGTAAAATGGACTGTGTGGCATATTGGAAGATTTATTAAAAGTATTATAAGGACAAATTAATGTGAATCTTCTCTAACTTGATATACTCTGTACATTAAACTTCCCTTGGAGAATGGAATCAGACTGAGAAGCTGCACCATGTTCTAAAGCTTTAGATAACATGCAGCAGGTCAGTTGAGAATCTCTTGAGCATCAACAAGTTGCTTTATTAAACTTCCAATTTGTGTTTTAGGTTTTTTAACCGTTGTGCATGGAGCTACTATATCCTCTGAGCCTAAAAATAAAAACACTTTTCAGTTTTATGTTCTGTAGTGGCAACACTTCTGATTTATTATCTACTTGCCCTTTGTACAGCAAGCTTGTTTTTCTGAAGTGTTTTTTTTTAAGAAATGATATTAAAATTAAGCCTACTTAGGGATCACTTCACTTTCTTCCAATGGGATTTAAGCCTGTCACTTGACATCTACTGTTTGTTTTTTCTGCCTCAGTGGAAAGCAGTCTTGTAGTCTCTTCCCTAGTTTAAAAAATACACTTTTTGTAAGAGTAAAGGAAAAGAATGGGGAAGAGAAATAACTCTGAAATAAGTACTGTCCTTCAGAAAAATTCCTTCCTGGTCTTTGAGTTTGTGTAAACTAGCGTGAGCTAGTTTGAATCAAAGCTGCAAAAACCTAACTGGGATGTTGAGCCCTTTAATCCTTAATTTCTTGATTTTTTTCAAGCCCGGATTAAAATGCAAAGCCTTGTTTTAGGCACTTGAGTTCACTGTGTAATATTTAGGGAGATCTTGGTGGTATCTGTCCTCTTGCCAGGATTCTGACTTTTGTCACTTTGTCATTCATTCTTTCATCTGATATCTTTAGTTTATCTGGGGTAGGTTATGCTGTACAGAAAATGTATGCAGTGCACTTTGAAGGAAAAAAAGGTAAAGAGCGGCACTTGGAATTTTTTTTATTTTTTTTTTTCAGGAGAAAACGTTGAGGCTGCTGTTTGACTGATGAGAACCAGTCACTGTTCTAGAATGGGGGGAGAATGGCGTTTTTTCCCCAATCTTAATTTTCTCTCTCTCTCTAACTGGGCCACACTAGCGTAGTTTCTATGGAATGGTTTGTCACAGTAGCAAAAGAAAGGTGTTTGAAGTGAAAATAGAAGAATAGGCATCTGGAAAGGTGTTGCAGATGCCTCGTCCTTTTAGTATCCACTTACAGATCTGTTGTCCATAAATCTGTCTAATAGCTTTCAAGTCTGCTTATACTGTCTACCTCTACAGCATCCCATGGCAGCAAGTTCCAGGTTGCAAAATGGTATCCTCTCTTCCACTTTCTCTCCATGCTGAGGAGTCCTGGGACCTTTAGTCTCTGCTTACGAGGCCCCTTGGTCTTTACAGTTGCTGTTCTCTGAGCCTTCTCTAGCTGTACTACATCTTTTTGGAGATACAGGGACAAAAACTGTGTGCTGCACTCAAGGTATAGATACACCAGGGTTCTACAGAGCAGCAAAAAGAGATGAACTGTCATCTGTCTTATACTTGCCCAGTTAATGCATAACACTGTTGGCTGCTGTTGTATGTTGTCAATGAAGATGCTGTGATTTTTCCTATACTGACTACCAGTCTGATTCTGACAAATATGCAAGTAATGCTTTTTTTTTTTGCGCTTGCAGTTATCTACATCTTATCTTCCATCTTCATTTGTCTGCTTAGGTTTTTTTTAAGGTCCTGAGTTTCTTCCGATCCGTATGGTATCTGTCTACCCAAAAGAGCTTAATACTGTTCAGCTGGTTGGAGAGTTCATTGATGAATCCAGATCACTGATGAAGACATTATGTAAAACTGATCCCAGTACCAGTGTGTGGCAAACTGCACTCCTGAGTCTGTCTTGTACAGTGACCAATTAACCCTGCCCTTTGCTTCTTACCTTATCCTTCAGCCTATAGAAGAACCTTTCCTTAACTGTAGCAATATATTTTCTTAAATAGTTTTTGGGGTGAACACCTGCGGAAGTATAAAGGAGCGTGAAATTTAATGTTCATTGTAGCCTCTTTTATTCACTTTCTGTTTTCACATCCTGATAGAACTCCAAGGGTTAATGAAACAGAATTAATTTCCCTTTATGAAAGTCATGTTGTCTTTCCCAACAGACCATGCTTTTCCATGTTTCAAATGATCTTTTTATTATGGACTCTACCATTTCACCAGGGATAAATGATGCTTGCTAGTCTGAGCAACTAAACCTGTTTCTTAGGGTGCGGGTGGGGGGAGGAGGTCTTCTGGGAGGCTTCTTGCACCATCAACATACATACAAAGCTTGCTTCCTGAGCAATCATGTGTTGCATTCTGTGCAGTAAACTCACTAACTCACTCTGTGCTGTCACTTCTGTCTGTTTCTTGACTTAAAAGTTGTTGGTGTTCATATAGCTTTAGTTTGTCCTTTGAATAAGTGATTAAGGTTACCCTTGCAAGCCAGGTATAGGTTGGCAATACCAAAAAGTATGTTTGGAGAAGAAAACACACCAAGCTGACTTGAGTCTATACCTTTGTCGCAAACTCCTGATGCAAATGCATTAAACTTTCATTGCTTATTGTGGTTTTCTTTTCATCGAATTCACTTAACTGTTTCATATGGATATGATTATGCAATAACAGCTGTCACAGGAAGAACAACTGAATGCTATCTTCCAAGCTGAAGAGGCGACCTTGAGTTGAGATACGGTTGTAGTCTTTTATCTCTAAGAACAGAGTTGTCTTTTTTTCAATAGGAGAACTGGGAGGCAGTTGACATGAGGAAACAGAAGAAATTGATCTTTCTGTGTAATAGGGGACTTAGCTGTAGACTTGGTTGCAACAGCTGTGAAGGACAAGGTCATAATTGGATTAACAGTGATTGAATAATCTTAGAAAGAAGAAACATGAGGCATAATGCAGTGACCCAGGTGCAAACTATAGCAAGGATTTTCAGCTGCTGAAAGCTCTTAATAGCAAAGAAAGATCCCTTTTCGCCCCTCAGAGAATGCTTGTGCATACATAAACATGCACGAGGTGTTTAATCTATACAATTAATAGCAATAGTTTCTGCCTGTTTAAGTGTGTCCCCAGCCTTATCTGTTTTCACATGTGGTAGGCACAAGAGCTTCTCTGTCCCTTGTCTAAGTCCTCATTTGTCACATGGCTAAGCTCTTGCCAAGGAGTTTGGAATAGAAATAAATTTATGTTGCTTGATGGGTTCTGATGCATTCTGGTGATGAAGGAAAATTTTTAACACTGTTTTTCTTCCAAGCATGTAAGGTGTACTGAGCTGAGTTGATGTGTCTGATACTGCTGTTTACATTGCAGTGTGTCCATATACACATGCCTCTACCTGCAACTGGCATATAAAGTGTGACACTGCTTTTGCACTACTGAAAGGGGGAGACCTTTCTTAAAAGTAAAGATGGGGGCTGGGATATCTGGAAAGTCTTATGCCACAGTTCCCAAAGATCATGAAGGAAAATAATACCTAAGATGCTGACAATTGATTTGATTGTGTGAAGTACAGAACAGTTAAATACAATGAAATGTGCAGTTGCATGAAAACTAAATGTGCAGAAGCTTTGCAGGCTTGTAGGTAAAGAATTTGAATTAAAACTTAACTATTTGTGCATACATAGAATCGAGAGAAGTGTATCTGACATACATTCTTTTAATTTAAAATGACCCTATGTAATATTGACTTTTCAGGTACAGATTAGGTGGTATGATATTACCAACTTTTAAGGAATGGATAGAAAAAACCTTTGGAGCAAGTCTGGAGCACAAAACTACCTCTAGAGTAAGTAAATAGCTGAACCAGTTCCTTTGAACTGGTCTTGGTGATAATCAAGACCACATTGTTAAAGATGATTCAGCTGTTGTCCTGAAGGTCGCTTTGCACATGATTTAAATATAGTGTATTAATACCTTAGTTTTTGAAAGTGTTCTACATGAAACGTTCAATGACTTAGCATGACTTGTGATCCCAGGTTAACTGGTAGTACTTCTATTGGAACAAAAGTCTCCAACGCAGGGAAGTTTTTTGTCCTTGCTTGTAGGTTGCTTTTCAAGATTGTAGAAACTGTTTGCCTAGAGGGAATTGTTTGTGCAACTTCACTGTTGTTCGTGATAACAAAGACAGACGATACAGTGAAGTTAAATTGTGCTGTGTTTTCAGTGTATTTAATGAAATACAAGTTCTTATTTGAGAGTAATTATTTTTGCATGTCTGGGTGCTGAAAGCCAGCTACCAGAACACTCAAGAGTGAACTGAATGTTTTGCGAAAAACAACACATTCAGAGTGTTCTGGATTTTGTAAAGCATCCATATTTTGCTTTGCAAGAAAAGTAACTCATGTCAGTCAGGGGAGGGACCTGACTCCCTTCTAAGAATTCCTTTGAGGCTGCAGGTTCCTGACTATAGGCAGCCGCTTAAGCAGTTTTGAAAGCATGCTGTGCTTGTACAGAGACTATAGCAACCCTGCTTTGCGTAACAGTTTTACACGTTTCTTGAGTGAGTTCAAGATTGCGTTTTCTGTGAAGTAGGTAATCTCATAGAACCTGAAAACCCAAAAATTTATTCAGTCATCTGTTTATCAAGACATTCTTTCATCTGCTATGACTAGCAGGATCTCCATCTGCCAATATAATTTGAAAAACTTCATCTTGATATGTTTTCCTTGACCAGGATTGGTCCTAACTGGCAGCTGCTTTAATTTGCTGTGATCAGAGGTCCTGAGAGATGTTCTCTCTCTACATGTAGAGGAAATATAGAACGAAGCAGAGCTGGAGGACAAGGGCAGATTCTTGAATAGTGTCTTGATTCCACAGCATGTCTTGTAAAACAGCTCTTCAGGATATCTGCCAGCAATGTTGAATGCTTTCCTGTTATGCTGTGCCCCTCTGGTTCTGATGTTCTTGTTGCAATCTGAAACAGGCTGACTACTTTGATGCAGAATAGGACTCTTCGGAGTCTCCAGTATGTATCTGGACTTCTCGTAGCTGTTCCCTACTACTACTGCAGGTCCCCCATTTTCATGTCTCTGTCATAGTTCCTAGTTTATATTTCAGCTTATCATGCTCTGTTGGTTTTTCACCTCCTACTACTATCAGACCGTGAAGGAATTTGATTATAGGAACAGCAGTAGGAGAGGGATCTCTTGGTCTATTTGTCTTTCTATCTCATCAGTTCCTGCCTCTATTCTGTAAGATTGGAGGGTTCCCTGTTGCATGCAATTTTTTCTGTTATAATTTACAACAGCAAAAATGCACCTGCTTCTGTGATGCTCAAGGCCTGATGATGTTTTTCTCCTTTTTCAGACTAGAGTTGCCACAGAACAGTTTAGACCTAGTTCACATAGGCTTCCTGTCTAGCCTTTCAGTGGACAAATATTGAAGTATTTCAGTCCCAAAAGAAAAAATAAAGACAAATTTTTGTTTGGCTTTGTGCATAAGCTTTATATGGATGAATATAAATTTTTCAATCTTGAAAACTAAAGGATTAAAATACTTGTGGAAAAGAGATAAAAATCAATATACTTAAAATAATCTGCAAGAAATTATTTTAGCTTTAAGTAGTTTGTGTCCCTCTTATGGAGAACAAAGATCTTCAAGCACTTGGTATTCCACTTGAAATGATACAAAATAGTTCTGTCTATGGAAATCCGTGAAGAAACCAAAGTTTAAAATAGACAATGTAAGCACAGCTAGCAGGGATTCTTTTTTAAAGTGGTTTAAAGATCTTTATTTCGTTAAAGATCTTTATTGGGTTAGCAAACAGCACTGTGTGAATGTGCATTAATAGCAGAATGGTCAGAGCAGCAACACAAGACCTGACTTCCTGTGTGCTTATTGTGACTGGCCCCTAAAATCATAATCTCTTGGTAACGGTGTACCTCTCACGTGAGCAACGCTTAATCTCAACTTCTGTGTTTGTAGGTGACAAAGTGAATATGTTGGAGGGAAAAGCCTTTTTCTCAGGCACCTTATTTCAAGAAGTTAATATCCTTAAAGCAAGTCAGAACAGCACTTATCCTCTTCCAGAAGTCAAATCATTGTTAAAACTGTATTTGCACTAGGTTATATGTTCTGTATGAAAACTCTAAAACAAACATTTGACTATCCTTTTGAACCTCTAAATGTTGATAGCTATCAGTTATGAACGTATCTCAGGCAGATACTGCTTGCTGAATTATCCGTGTAAGTACTCTTCAATTTCTACATAACCTTACATAGTCTCTTGTAGAATCATAGAATGGTTAGAGTTGGAGGGGACCCTAAAGATCATCTAGTTCCAGCCCCTCTGCCATGGGCAGGGACAGGCTCAAAGCCCCATCCAACCTGGCCTTGAACACTGGGTGGACACTGGTAGGCAAGCTCCATCACCATGGATCTTTTAACTACCTGAAAACTTTCTTGTTGAAGGTTAAATCTTCCCTTCAGCTCTTACTTTGAGACTCAACTCATTCAGAATAGAGTGCTGTGGTGGTGGCAGATGGGAGACCATTAACCTCTATTTTCCTTGCTGTTAACTTGGTAACTAGCGCTGTTGTCAAAGCTTTGCTCTTAAGACACATGTTCACAAAAAGTGTCAGCTGTTCTGGAGGTTATGTAGAGCAAAGATAGGCAAAACTCCATTCCAGGAAAGAAAAATTGGATGGGTGGATATACTTTTTCTTGTAGAAGGCTGAAACTTTAGAAGGTAAAAGAAAAGTTAGTTCAGTTTTGCTGTTTTCTCTTTGTACTTCTCAGGAAGCATAGGCTAGGCTTGTCAAAGAAACATCTAAGTTTCTTTTACTATGTGGAACACTTTGTACAACATGCGTTCTGGTGGTAGGGCTGTAAGCAAGCTCTTTCTGGCATCATTAGGCAGCCCATAGTCTTTCCTGATGACTTGTAACAAAATTCCAAGAGTATTCTTCTATTTGAGGTGAACGTGATGTTGGTTAATTTGCCAGCAAGGCTTTCATGACAGAAGCTTGAAAGCACTGCACTATGTTTTAACTCATTTTTCTGCAACTCCTTTTTAAGAGTATATTTAAAATAGAAGATGGGGTCGTGAAAAACTTTCAGTTTTCTTGTTC
>VYZM01020700.1:0-15083 GCA_013398915.1 Dromas ardeola
CAGGGCATGCTCTGGTGGCAGAGGTTGTAGGGTTGGTTTTTTTTGTGTGTATGGTTGGACTCGATGATCTCAAAGGTCCTTTCCAACCATGAAGATTCTATGATTCTATGATTCTATGATTCTATAATACTATCTTCTTAAGTTAACTGCCATCCAGTAATTTCCATAAATTCTAAAACCTGTCAACTAAGTTTTACAGTCTCTCATGTTTCTTTCCTGTTATTATAATTATTCTTTTTAAAAAAAGGAAGCAATAGATTTTCTTTTTTTTTTTCTCAAGGATCGTGGAAGGAACTAATCATACAATTTAAAACAGTTATTACTTGTTAATATTAAAAGGGTGAAATGCTATCATTTTGTTAATATGGATTAAAAATATTAATTTATTTCAACATGCACAACATCCTTGGATTCCTTTGGAAACACTGGTCTAAACAAGCATGAGAAAAATTTCTGAAAGAACACTAAAACTTACAAAGGAGAACCATAGAATCATAGAATCACAGAACCATAGAATCACAGACTCATAGAACCACAGAATCACAGAATGATTTGGGTTGGAAGGAACCTTAAAGATCATCTAGTTCCAACCCCCCTGCCATGGGCAGGAACACCTCCCCCTAGACCAGGCTGCACAAAGCCCCATCCAGCCTGACCTTTAACACTTCCAGGGATGGGCCATCCACAATTCTCTGGGCAACCTGCTCCAGTGTCTCACCACACACATTGTAAAAAATATCTTATGTCCAACCTAAATCTACCCTTTCTCAGTTTAAAACCATTGCTCCTTGTCCTGTCACTACAGGTCTTGGCAAAAAGTCAGTCTCCATCTTTCTTATAAGCCTCATTTATATATTGAAAGGCAATAAGTGGTGTAATAACTAGTAGTGGCATACTTATTATTTATGCTAGCTTGCAAGCAGCATTTCTGCTACCTAAGTGTCTTTGAATAACTAATGATCAAGTGTCTTTTATGGGTGTCTATTAGTATAGCCCTTAGTCATTTTATTTCTTAGTCTCACCTCTTCTTTTACAGAGTACAGGCTAAGAAGTTTCATGTAACATTTTTAAGAGGGCAATTTTAATGGTTTTTGTGTTTTTTTTTCAACTTTTAAAAAGTATTAAAATTATATTCTTAATGAAGGAACAGTAATCATATGCATATGTGGAGTACTTAGCAATAATATATATTTTTTTTCATTTCAAGTTGATTATGAGGTCAGTTTCAAGTGACATATGCTTGTATGTCATCTACTAGACTTTCAATGTAATCATATTCAATTTATTAAATATCTTAATATGGTCTTTTAATACACTAGACCCAAACAGTATGCCTTCACAAATGGTGTCTGAAATCTGTCCTGATTTTTCCTTATGCTCTGTAAATATGGTGACTATTTCAAAACATTGGCCTAAAATGAGTAACAATACCTAAAGAAAGATACAGAAGAATCCAGATTCTTGAACATATTATTGTGACTCTGGTATGGTAGAATAGTTAAGAAATTGTGTATTTGGATGCTTTCATTGGGGTTTTATATCAGGTGAAACAGCACTTTAATATTCTCTATTTTCTATACATTTTATGTGTTGTAATACAGCTATTTGAATTCCTGCCTTCCAAGTACAATTAACATTTACTGTGAATATTCATTGTAGTAGACAAAGTGTATATTAAATGGTTTCACACGAAAAGGAACATGCTCAATTTGGAAAATACTGTGGATGTTTTGCATTTCTATGTAATCAAGATTAAATCAGGTTTATTTTTTAAGCTACCTGAGCATTTTGTGCTGCAGAAAAGTTGTTCCATTTTACGTGAGTAAAGAAGAAAATATTAATTATTTAGTTTTATCATCAGATTACACTCTTATAGCCTAGTGAAGTTACTGAGTACTAACTCATCACTAAAATAAACAACACTGTTTTCAAAGTAATGTTAGATCATTGTTAAAATACAGTAATTTTAAAGTTATGTTATTATCTATAGTAGGAACTGATATCTCCTTTCATTTTTCATCAGAACTTACTACTGCACTCCTATTTTTTAATACTTAAAGGTGGAGCACTGCTCTTACAGGTTAGGAAATACCTAATTCTCCCAGAAAAGAGGACATCATAAAGGAAATATTATCAAAGAAGTAAAGTAGTTGTTCTGAAAATAAGTCATATGCTAAAGTTATTTTAATACTTATGCAAAAAAGGGAAGAGAGTGATATTAATTTATAAAACTGTGCGTTTAGTGCTGCTTTTATATCAGGGTGCCTGTTTTGCAACATATTCTTTAATGATATACGGTAAAGCTCTAATAAAGCAGTCATTGTGTAACTAACACGTAGGTCAATAAGAAAAAAAGAGTGGTTGAATAGGCTTTGAATATGGTTTCAAAACCATAAGAAAATAATACCAAGTGGACACAAGACTGATGAAAGAAGAAGCCTCCCCAACTTATTGATATCATACTCATCTCGGAGAAGAACTCTGAATGCTGATATTTCATTGTAGCCCCTCCTTCAGGAACACCAACTTCAGCCTGGGGGCCCAGAGGGGCATTGGAAAAATGAGTATAATAAAAGGGGTGGATATGAGTAGGTTTATGTATAAGAATTTAACTACATTATTAAGGACATTTTTAAAAAAAGTTTGATAATTTGGGCTGTGTTACCATCATTGTCACTGGAAAAATAATAACTGTTCTTTGCATTTTGATTAGCCTGTGAAGAACTTAATTAGTCATATGCTAAACTCTTGGCTTAAGGTGTGGGTTTTTTGGCCATAATGAGATTTTGGGTATAACAAAGTAGTTTTTTGTTCAGCTGTTAGTCATCTGTTTCTGCTTAGATGTTGGAATTTCTTCTGCATTTATCCATTTGAGATTACTTGAAGTTTGATCAATTTTTTTTTTATCCAAGCAGGTGGAGAGCCTTTACTTTCTGCCTTGCACTGGTTAGCAGTGCAATTGCATGGGAAACAAGCCAAGAAATGTTTGGATGCTAATTGTGATGAAACTGTTGAGTGAAGCTCTATGAACATTTTGCGGCCAGGTCTATAGGAATCATGTGTAGGTAGGTTAGAATGTAAGCTGAAACCTTTAATAATTTTATCTTCTATTCCTAAGAGACTTAACACCAAATCTTTTTTAAGGTCTTAAAGTCACTATTTGTTTGAAATAAAATGAATATTCATAAAATTATCACGAGAAACACACAAATTAATCAACACACATCCACTTTGTATTCTTCTTTTAATATAAATCAATTACTATCAAAGTCATAACACACATTGTTCAATAAAGCGGTAAGAGTGCATTGCTAAAAAGACTAAGAGGATTAATTGTTTCTGGTGGGAAAAGTTCATGCTGATGTACCAGACAAATTGATAATGTAGAGGAAAAAAAACAAACCTCCATCAAAGTCAGGAATATTTACTACTTTAGTTCAGACAGTGGATTAAAAAGCAGTAGCTACTACTGATTTTGGGGTGTAGGTTTTGTGGTTGTTTTGTGGGTTTTGTGGTTTTGTTGTTGTTGGTTGGTTATGGATTTTTTTTTTTATTTTTTTTTTTTAAAGAATAATGTGTATTATAGAAACATAGAATGCTTTGGACTGGAAGGGACCTTAAAGATTCATCTAGTTCCAACCCTCCCTGCCATGGGCAGGTACACCTCCCACCAGACCAGGCTGCTCAAAGCCCCATCCAGCCTGGCCTTGAACACTTCCAGGGAAGGGGCATACGCAACTTCTCTGGGCAACCTGGTCCAGTGTCTCACTGTCCTCACACTAAAGAATTTCTTCCTATTATGTAACCTAAATCTATCCCCTTTCNTCTCCTCTTCTCCAGGCTGAAAAACCCCAACTCTCTCAGCCTGTCCTCACAGAAGCAGTGCTCCAGCCCTCTCATCATCTTTGTGGCCCTCCTCTGGACCCATTCCAACAGGTCCATGTCCTTCCTGTGCTGAGGACTCCAAAACTAGACACAGTATTCCGGGTGGGCTCTCACAAGAGTGGAGTAGAGGGACAGAATCACCTCCCTCTACCTGCTGGCCATGCTTCTTTTGATGCAGCCCAGGATGTTGCACAGATTTCAACTTCAAAATTGTGACTTTGTATGCCAGAATAGCTGTGAGTGGGGATTTTTACAATTCTTGTTAATTATAAAAGAAATTTTACACCATTTGTGAGATAATATATTTGAATAATAGTCTTACAGTCAAAACATCCTGAAGTTAAACTTCCCTGCTTGTGTACTTCAAGCTCCACTGAATCTTAGAATTCTCCAAAAAATTGCTATATACAAGATATTCATGAAGATCTTTTTTATAATGTCAGCTGTTGAGTCATGTGAAACAAAATTTTCAATAAAAGCAGTAATAGACACTTCCTAACTCAGAATTAACATATTTAGCGATGTCTTGTGTTGCCATGTGTTGAATTCAGAATTAAAAAAAGAAAAAGGAAAAAAGAAAAAATACATGGTGTTCATGAACGTTCATCTTCTAGAGCTGTCTGGAGTAGAGAGGATATATGGATGGTGTATGTTTTTTACTTGCCTTGGTAAATAAGGTTTTTTTATTAGATGGTGTTCTTTGGAAAAAAAAAAAAGATGGCAAAGATCACTGTTTGGGATCAGTGAAAACTTTCTTAATGTTTCAATGGACTCCAAAGTTTACCAGCTGAATGAAAACACAGAATACCTTAAAGTCAGGTCAAAATGTGTTACTGATAAGAAGTTTATTGTTGTATTTATCTTTATAGTTAGTTTAAGAGCTTGGAATTTTGGAATGCATCAAAAACACATTTTCCAGTGGACAAAAATATGCAGGTCTGCTATCAGACACTTTAAGTCCTGGGAGAGTATTTGTTATTGCATAAATCTTGAAGGTGGTTTCTTACAGATAGAGCTACTATGATAAGAATGAGTCTACACGTGGGCTAGATGTCTTAGTTCCTACTATAGTCTCTGTAAAATTAGTTAATGTAGAGCCTGGAGTTACTGTTGCAGGATGGTGGAGCCTGGAGATGGGTTCATCTGAATGCAGGTGTCTGCTAGTTGATCAGCTGAATAGTGTTGAGTGTATTGACCTAGAGGCAGGATTCAGTTCCATAAATATAGTGTCCTTGGGTTACAGGAGATAACTTAGGTTATCTGTGATATCTTCAAAGGACTGAATAAAATGACACACAACTTAAGGCACCAGCACCCCTATAGAGAGACAGTTGGAGACAGGCAAAATATCCCAGCTAACTCAAATGGCACTAGGCTACATGTGGGCAATTGAAATGAGCTCTATATCTCCATATAATGGAGACACTACATATAAACACCATGTGCAGTCACCTGAACATTGCTAATGCTAAAAATGTCCTAATCATGAACTTCTGAAGGCACAGGTGAGATTAGATAGAGAGAGAAAAAAATAAAAAACTTTAGAAATTAGTAGAGCAGAATACACTAGCTTTCAGGTGCAGAATTCTTTACTCAGGTCAATTCTTTGATTTTGTGGACATAAATGTGTTATTTCGTGCACGGATAGCAAAGCATGGTATACAGCTGGTCTAAGCAGTTAAGAGTAAATCTGAAATATTTGGAATATGTGCACAGAACAGGCCAGCCACTTTTAAAAAATGCTGGATCTACAGTGCAGGCTCACAGTGACTGTTGGGTTTCTGCACTAAATTAAGGTTTTGTTGATTCTCTTTGATGTGTGACTGGCACTTCATCTTCTAGCGATTTAAAGTCTTCCTTTAACAATGTCTTAAGCAGTGGTTTCCCAAAAGTGCTAGTAGCCAACATAACCACCAATAGCTTCTGAAGGAAAAGTTACTGACTATTTGGTGAGCAATATAAATTGCAGTTTTTAGATAAGAAGACTAGAGACTATTGAAGCACTGGGTTTTGCTGTTCTTCATAGGACTTCATCTTTCTACAAAATGTAATCATGGCTAAAACTCCTCTAAATTTGGATCACATACAGCAACCATTTTCCCCTGTACTCAGTAGGTTTCAATGCAATCCAAATACGTATATGCATTTTAGAAAAGCAGAAGTTTTCAAAAAAGAAGTGTTTCTCAATGTGTCTGTACTACGTGCTGCTCTCAGACTATTATCTGCTGTCAGCAGTCCATGGACATCTACACTGATGAATAGCCAGTTTACAAGCAGCTTGAGTATATCACAAAGCGGAAATACAATGAGGGATAGAAAGGATATAAAGCTTGTAAGAAAATTGTTGAAAAGAAGCTGAAGGGCTTGACCATTTCCCGCACACTACAAGACAACAACCTAAAGGGATACGTTTCTTGTTGGAATAGATTGATTGTGTTTTTCTTGTTGTTCAACAAACTGGTGCTTGTTCAGTAGGACAATAGCTGGCCTCACTGCTCTCTTCTTTTGAAGGAACCTGCAGGCAGGAGAGAAATAAAAAAGATAGAGTAAGGCTGCCTAAGAGGGACTAAGTAGCTTTCAGGTATGGACAACTTGAGGAAGGACAAGGCTGATTTTCCTTTTGAATACCAGAGTTTATTTTTCTTTTGAAAGAGGTGTACAAAAGGAAGAAAAAATGCCTATTGGTTATTGCCCTAGGGTCTTTCTAAATCCCTAGGGAGAGAGTGACAGAAGGAACAGAAAAAGCAAAAGAGTAGCAGATGTGAACTTTTGCCTGAAAGAAGTTCACTACATAGTAGGTAGCTGCTACTCAATGTGACTGAGGGTTGGGATTTGTCCTGGTTTGGGGTGGAGCAGAGCCAACTTTCTGTTCAGTGAGAGACCCTTGCTCACACTTGTTGCTGTGGCCACCAGGGGCAGCTGACTCTGTTGTTTACCCTGTGGAGGGGTTGCACCCGTGGGGAGGCGCGGACAGGTCAGGTGACCCAAACTGACCAGTCGGGTGTTCCAGCCACTCTGCCATGCTCAGTATAAAAGCTGAGGGACCAAAGTATCAGCTCCTCTTCAATGGCTTGGCTTCTTCAGTGGCTGTCTTGATTTGATGACTGATGTTAGAGGAGGACCTTGTCAGTTTGTCTACCTTCAGTCCCCATCAGTATGTTCCAGAATCCAGGTCCCATTCATCACTGAGTCCACTCTGGAACTTTCCTGGTGCCTGCCAGTGACATGTCCCTGGGAGCTTAATGCAGTTTTGTATGTATTTATATACATTGTATCTATTTCATTATTTCCTTTTTTAATTTCATTATTAATATTTCATTAAAGTAGCTTAGTTTTTTCTAAATTCCTGAATCTTTTCATTTTTTTTCTTCCTCGGAGCGAGAGGTGGGGGAAAGCACCTGTCATCTTGTCATTGGCCAACCTGGCCCAAACCATGACAGGATTGTCCTGCGTTGCAGTACTACAGAGCAAGGCAGTTTAAGGTACACAAGTAAGTTAAGCTCTGTTACACATGTAGAGATTGCTATGATCTCCTGAAGTATTAAAATACATGTGGGAAGTTATTCTAATGAACGGCTTGAATTTTTATGTCATCAAGGTTGCCAACAAATGTGGATAGATATTTAATTATATTGACTTTTCAGATCACTAATTCTACATATTGAAGAAAGTTTCACATGGATGGAGCTTCTATTCCTTATTTTGGTGTAGATGAGGCATTCTTTAAGAATATCCTTTCCAAATCTCAAATGTTGCAAAAACTTCTTTGCATACTGCTTACCTTTTTAAAAGATAATCAGTTCAGTGATGCTGACAGTTCAATTACAAATGGTTGAGCACTTTTGGCATTTAGCTGGCAAGGGAAAATAAGACTGATTTTGGTGTTTTGGAAGATTTGGAATACGTTAAACTTTTTTCTGAGAAATTTGTGTGGTGTTAATTTTATCCCTACCTACTTTCCTATGGTTTTCAGTACCTTGTGTTAACACAGAAGCATTATAAACTCATTATTAGGTCTTTGAAATGAACTCCCTTGGATTCATGGAAACCAAGGAGAAAGCACAGGGTTTCCATATGAAAATCTGACAATGTTGTTTATTACTTTGATATTTTTTTCTCTCTTCCTCCATTATCAACAAATCAGAAAATAAAAACTTTGCTCTTTTAAGAGGGTCAATTAACAAAAATTAATAAAATAGGGATATTTCTTTAAGGAAGTTGCACACAGCTGTGTATCAGTATCTGATTTTCTCAGCCTTTTTACCATTTCTAGGGAGATAAATTCCTCTTTTCAATTAAATCGAAGAACCATAGAGTCATAGAATGGTTTGGGTTGGAAGGGACCTTAAAGACCACCTAGTTCCAAACCCCCTGCCATGGGCAGGGACACCTCCCACTAGACCAGGCTGCTCGAAGCCCCATCTAACCTGGCCTTGAACACTTCCAGGGATGGGGCATCCACAGCTTCTCTGGGCAACCTGATCCAGTGTCTCACCATCCTTACAGTAAAGAATTTCTTCCTATTATCTAATCTAAACCTACCCTCTTTCGGTTTAAAACTGTTACTCCTCATCCTATCGCTACACTCCCTGATAAAAAGTCCCTCCTCTTCTCTCCTGTAGGCCCCATTGAAGTACTGGAAGGCTGCTATAAGGTCTGCCTGGAGCCTTCTCTTCCCCAGAAAAAACCCCAACTATCTCAGCCTCTCTTCATAGAAGAGGTACATAAATTATTATGCCCTGATAAAACTAAGGTATTTATGATACACATCCTTGCTGTTCTTGCTTTTCTATTCTGCACAGCCATATCTGACCCGCAGCTGCACTTCTTGCACCTACCAAGCTTCTGTTTATAACCAACAACCTCTTGTCCTTCTGCCTCCATCTTTGTCATCGCTGCCTGCAAGATAAATGTTTTTATTTTTCTACCCCACAGTTATTCTTTTTTCTCTTTATATTATTACATTATTCTTAGCATATTACCAGGGCAGAGCTGCCATACATGGGAATCAGTAAAAGCAGAACACTGTCATTTTGATTTGAAATCATTTTACACCTGCTGGACACTCAAGTAATACTTTGTCTGGAAAGGATGTCTCTCTGGCACCTTATTCCAGGCCGCTAAATCTGAGTCGCACTCTTTCCTCTTCAAGTGGTCGGACTGTGTCTCTACTATTCCTGTGGGTATGACACCATGATCTAATCTGACTTCAGCTAGACTCATGCACTGCAGTTCTTGCTCCCTGACTGCCAACCGAAAAACAGATTTGACATGTACAGAGCTTTGCTTTTGGAGCTTGTAGGCAGTAAGAATGTGCAATGACAGAGAAATGATTTATGATTTATTTGTTTGAAGGAGTATAGCATTCAGTATGTTTATGACACACTGTATTAACCATATCTGGTATTTCAGTGGAGCCTGTAGGTAGATACAATGTAGCCTTGCTAAATCCTTTAATTTGAACAGTCTCTTTGGGAGCAAAGTGTGTCCTAATTCAAATTAACCTCAGTCTTTCAATCTGTCAGATTCTAGAGGCTCTGAGACAGATTACTCAGCTGATAAGTATGTATTCTCTTTTGTAAATATTACTGTTCTCAGCTATGGGACAGAAGAATTACCTCTTCACAGCTTCAGAAGAGAAGGATATGTTGAACAGAGCTCTGTAAGGGTCTGTTTTGGATCTTGTCCTGTTCAGTATTCAGTTATAGCACAAGACAGAATATAAGTATGCCAATTAAAATTTACTTCCAACAAAAAACTGGGAAGACCTACCTGTTGACGCGGAAGTCTCGGACATCACACAACGACCAATATGATCAGGTGAATGCCACTTTATTGCGCAGCTAGCTCAGTTTATATAGACAATTCTGTTCCGTATCACGCGTCGACAACGTCACCATTGGCTGCATGCACTGTTCACGCGACAAGAATTAAAATACAATTGGCTCACAGCATCTGTCCACCTGTACACCCCTTCCCTACTACATCCTGCTTTAAGTCACGTACACCAGAGTTACTCCCTCAGCACTCTGTAACCACAGAATGTCCGCTCCTACACGGCTGTTATCAGGTCCTCGGTGCTTGGAGTGTTCACAGGATGACCATTCTGTTCCAGGAAGCCTCCCACACCTACCGATATAGGAAAAAAAAAAGCCCAAGATTTTAAATAATCCTGAGTAAAAGCTCCCGAGATGAGAAAGATGATAGTCAATAAACATAATTGCAGGGAAGCATATTTAGAATAATTGGTTACACAAGTACAGGGAAACAATATACCATATGAACAGGCCTGCAGAAAACTGTTGAAATGGATCACAAAATGAAACAGGAGTCAATGTTGTGTTGCCACTGTCACACACATTGTATAAGCAGAAGTAATGCCAAAAAATGTTGCGAATAATGCTTCAGTGATGCTTGGGAGCTGTACCATTACAGCAAGAGGAATCTGTGTAATTCTGGGCACTCCAGTTCAAGACAGCCATGAACCAGTTAGAAAAAGGCTAATGGATATTAACAAGAGTGATCAAAGGTAGCAAAAATGAGGTCTTGAAGAAAGATAGAATGAATCGTGTGTGTGTATACATATATATACATGTGTGTGAAAGAAGAGGTCTTCAAGTATATAAAAAGTTTCTGTAAACAGGGAATATTTTGTATATTCTTGGTGACTACAATAGGGTGTAATGAACAAGCATTGTAGAGATGGGAGAAATTTTTCTGACAGTGAGGGCAGTGAAACAGTAGAATGAATGCAGAGGGAGGTCATGGAACCTCCAGGTGTGTCATTCTTTGAAAACAAATTAGCTTTCAGAAGTGGTACAAGTACAATTCTGTCCCAAAAGCAGGACATTACTTTTTTTTTTTCTCCTTAGTTTTTCTTAAATTCTAATACTTCTGTACTTTCACATGTATGAGTAGCCCAAGTATTTTGTAATTCTTGAAAAAAATGTATTTTTAGACTTCAGTCAAAATGTTGCATCGCGTAAGAGCAGCATTTTCAAGTGTGAGAGTATAGTTTCTGCCTACATGTAAATAACTTTGGATTGAAATAGAGGGGAACAATTGGACATAGGTATAGAAGAGCTATCTGTAGGTCTATTCCATCCGTGATTTTAACTGTAAGAGAAGTTACAGATGATCTGTTTTTATCACACTAGAGGTATAACTCTTCTCCAAACACTGACAATTTTCTCATGAAAACTTCTTATTTCAGGCCAAAGGAATTTTTCCTAAAGATTTATTTCATGTCACATAAGGATAAAAGATCTGCACTGAAGATTTTGGAAGACGGATGAATCCTTTAAAAGCTAATACCAGACGACTGCTGGTTTGAAGGTAAGTGTGATTGTGCTGTTTGTGCCATCATTGTCATCACTGAATCATTGTTTCCAGAAAGTCAGTGCTTTAGCTCACACGGTCCATAGTTGGCTTGAGACTGAAATGGCACCGCAAGCAACATTAAAACTGCATGTTTTAGCAATGTGTCAAATAGCTCTTGTCAAAGAGGTTATTTTCTCCAACCTGCAAATATCACGACATTTTTTGTTGAGTTAAAGGGCAGATATCATGTGCATTTTCTTGCAGAATTATGACACTTTTTGTATTTACAAATAGCGTGTATTTCAGTTCGGCATTTTCCCCTTTGTTTAAAGTTCCAAGAATAACACTGAGATTAACGCTATTCTAGTTTTTATTATTTTGTCTGCAGAAATATCTGAAGTTTTAGATTATGGCAAAATAACCTATGTAGTTTATTTCTTATTACAGATGTCAGTTCTCTGTAGAAAATAACATCTTTGAAAAAGCTCGGGATCATAAAAATGAAGTCTATGTATGGTATTCAGCTTCTGGTGTTCAGCTATGAGGTTGGAGACTTTCATTAGTATATCAGATCTTTCTCATAGTTTGGTTTTTCTGTGTAAAAAGTGACTGCTGCTAGGCAGTATTAATTTATTTATCAATATGATCCACTTAAGCAAATACTTCCTTGCTATAATTACAGTACATATTCTGTACTTATTACCTCAAACATTTCATATTATTCCCCCGTTATTAGTTTTAAGTATATTATTGGACATTTGAGAATAAATAGTCTGTTTTCAGTAATCCAGAAATTATTAACTAATCAACTGAAATGGCTGATTTTTATAGCCTTTCAGGTCCCAGGATTTGTAGCTGCATTTTCCTTACTTATTTTTCCAATGATGTACTTATATGCCAGATTGTAAAAATACATTGATGAAAGACTTAAGGGTAAAGTAACTTAAGATTTAGATTGTCATTTTAATTTTCTGTCTTACTGTAATCAGTTTTCAAGTGTATCCTAGAATGATAGATGTGATGCCATTAAAAATATTTTTAAGAGCACAACAGTTTTGATTTGGAGGAAGAAAAGTTGCAAAACTGTTAAATGAAGCATCAATTTCTGAGGTCACAAAACATTTTAATTCCTATTTATTAGCAATAATGTCAAAAAGGAAGCGTGTTCTTTAGATTAGCAGAGAAGCACTGCTGCAGAGTATTTAAGTGGAAGCTTTTTAGAATTATAGTCCTTGCAGTTTGTAAATTGGCCGTTACAATTCAGCTATAGATACATAAAGTAGTAGGCTAAAGTGATTTTGCTTCATAGACACTGAGAAAGTAATGTGTTCTATTTAGTTGGAACTAAATGCATTAGCCATTAGAGACTGCTGTTTGTTTTTTTTTTTTTTAATGCTTCTTGATTGTCATATATAGGCAGACAAATAGAAGAACCCACCTTCACAGTAAAGAACTTCTTCCTAATACCTAATCTAAATCTACTCTCCTCCAGTTTGAAGCCATTTTCCCTTGCCCTAACACTTCTAAAAAGTCCCTCCCCATCTTTCCTGTAGGCCCCACTGAAGTACTGGAAGGTTGCTATAAGGTCTCCCTGGAGCCTTCTCTTCCCCAGGCTGAAAAAAACCCAAATCTCTCAGCCTGTCTTCATAGAAGAGGTACTTCATCCATCTGATCATCTTTGTGGCCCTTCTCTGGACCCGTTCCAACAGGTCCATGTCCTTGCTGTGCTGAGGACTCCAAAGCTGGATGCAGTACTCCAGGTGGGGTCTCACAAGAGCGGAGTAGAGAGGCAGAATCACTTCCCTCTACCTTCTGGCCATGCTTCTTTTGATGCAGCCCAGGATATAGTTGGCTTTCTGGGCTGCGAGCGTACATTGCTGGCTCATGTTGAGCTTCTCATCAACAAAACATCCCCAAGTCCCTCTCCTCGGGGCTGCTCAATCCATTCTCTGCCCAGCCTTTATTTGTGCCTGGGATTGCCCCAATCCACGTACTGGACCTTGCACTTGGCCTTGTTGAACTTCATGAGGTTTGCACAGGCCCACCACTTAAGCCTGTCCAGGTCCCTGTGGATGGCATCCTTTCCCTCTAGAGTGCTAACCGCACCACACAGCGTGGTATTGTTGGCAAACTTGTTGAGGGTTCACTTGATCCCACTGTCCACCTTGCCAACAAAGATGTTAAACAGCACCGAAGATACTAAACAGCACCAATTTTGTTTTCTTTTCTTTCTGTTCAGCATAGTCTCAAACAATTTCATTGGAAAAAGTTGATATACTCTATCATAGGAGAGCTTTCCTCTGAACAGAACTAAAAAGTCAAAGATTTTATGGAAGAACTTGCATTTTCTTTGCAATTGTTCATATAAAAAACTCCCCAGTCTACAGAATCCTCAATCTGGCATTTTTATTATGTATTAAATTAACCTTAAAATATTTTCAAGGATTAATATTACATAAATCTAAAAGGAACATCTTCTTTACCTTAGAATGCAGTATATAGGCAGTATATAAAAAAATAAATTATGGTATAGTAGTTGATAACTTTTCCCCAATAAGATTTCATAAAAAATTTCTCTTGCAAACTTATGGTTAGTCACGCAAGAGCTAAGATGCCAGTAGATTTAGAAATTCTTAGATTGTCATTGATCATTAGCTATTGATTGTGTGAATGTCATATCTTAAAAATGTTTCCAACTTATGAAGTAACATGATGACTCATAAGAGCTTTTACCACTGAGTAAGCATATCCATAAATTTCTGTTAAGTCAATGATTGTGACTGCAAGTGTCCTTATGGTCCTAAGTAAATGTGCATCTTTTCCTCCTCATTGACATTTGTCTTTAAAGGAATTATAGCAACATTGAAAGAAAAACATTTGACACCCACAGAAGGTCTACAAGGGTGATCTAGAGCTTGCTGAAATCATTAGGTGTTTACAGATGATTTTTATTTGGACTATATCTCTCCAATGCAGTTCTGAGTGCTTTGTTTCTCTAGTGTCCATGAACCAGTAAGCAGGAATTAAGAGTCACGCTGATCTGTTACAATGAATGTTGTTCTTGATGTCTCCTTCAGCCCTGAGGCTGAAGCCAGCTGCATTGCACTTAATGTAATGTTGCCATTCTAGGGACAGATTTTACCAAAAAATTCTAGGTACAACATTGTGGACCTTTTGTTGTGCTAATACAGTCTGATGGAACCACACACAGGTTAAAACAGATCTCTTTCAAACGTGCATTAGGCATTAAGCTGTCAATAACCATCACGGCTGTGTATGCTGTCGCACCGTACATTTGCACAGCTGTGGCAATGAAGTGCCAGGGAACTGTCTCTGATACTTTGTTGTGTCTTTCTGTGTCAAACAACGTGTCTACAACACCATGTAGGTCTGCAGCACTCCTGTGATGGGAAACAAGGTTCTTAGGAGGCATAGTACATAAATGCCTATGTTATTCAGCTTTACTTTCAAAATAATTTACTGCTTGTTCAGCCTGCTCGTGGCAGTGTAGGCAATTAGGCATCTAAGGAAAGATTTCTGCTCTTGGGGAAAATTGTATTGACTGCAAGGCAAATGTTGGAAACATCTGAAAGATAGTTTGAGGCTCGATTTATTTCTTCCAAGATCTGAACAGAGTGGCAGCCAGGGAGTGTTTCTAGTTCTTCCCGTTTAGCTGTCCATTACTCAAGGGAGGTGTTTTAGTTTCCCCATTCTCCCTTTGAAAATCAGTAGGCTTCGGCGCAGCTGTAGGGAGCACTGCAAATCATTGCATTATGTGACTTTTTTTCTTGCATGTAAAAGGTGAATGGTTTTAGTGATTTATACAGTGAAATCAGTCAAGCAGTTGACTCTAACAAAATGTTTATTTTTTTTTTTTT
>VYZM01020700.1:15096-49690 GCA_013398915.1 Dromas ardeola
TTTTTAGAAAGTCACGTTAAGTCTAGATTTCCCTGTTCCCTCTCTTGTTTTGGTCTTTGTACATTTTAATGAATGATCCAATAGACTAAACTGAACACGATAAAGAGACATTGTGAACACTGAGTTTTCCAAGTCTCTCAACATTTCAGAGGCACATGTTTGATATCTTGGTACTAAGAACTTTTAATAGTGCTTAATACTACTTGCTGAATTTTAATTCCAACTGTTATTTAGTAATTACCACAGTGCTGCATAGAATAATGGATACTCTAGCTCAAGATAATTTAAATAGCTCTAATTTATAATTCAAGACATTAGCTGAAGAAGAATGCCTAAATATAGTAATGTCTGGGTTAAAAATTAATTTACAAAAGACAATAAACTCAGTTTTTCTCCATATTAATCTGTGATATTAGAGTTTGGGATCCACAGCTAAATTTTGCAATAGTGATCGAGGTTTACTATTTGGAATCTTATGTGAAATAATGTTTTCTGCAATTATTTAATGTATGATAAATTAGATATTTGAGTTAATTTAATTTCTCTACTTTTTAAAAAAATTTTTCCCCCTGCCGGTTTCCAGGATTCATGTTTTCATTATCTCTTTTCAAAATTCCTTTTTGTCTTTCACTTTTCTCACAATTCCCTAAGGACTTACAGCACCAGAGAAATGAGACCACAGACATTGTTATTCCTCATTTTCCTTTAACAGGATGGCATCAGGAAATGTGTAAACCATCTTAGCTGTTTTACAGAAAGTGTAGACTTCTCTCATGGAGTTCAGTTTTCGATTATTCACTTTACCTTACTGTCATATAATGCTTATTAGAACTCTTTGATTAGTGTGTCTGTTTAATCCAGAAAAGCTGTTTCCTTCATACCAAGTTATTCATTTCCCTTAATAATATCTTGTGAAGAACCTTATAAATGATATATACAGGGTCACCTTTATCTCATGTCTTATTTTTGTTTCTTTATTCTAGAAAATCTTTATATCCTGCCTAGAATGTCTCAGCATTGCTAATCTTGTCTAAATTTGTGATGATTATAATGAAGGTGAACATTATTGGAACAGACGTTAACTCTGTATATGGTGATTATTAAATCTGCTTTACAGAATTTTCAATACATGCTCATAAGTATCAAAAGTACAAAAAAAATAATACAGATCTTTGTAATGTTTTTAATTTTTAAGAAAGATGTCAAAGCCTTTATATTTTTTCCGTGGTTGTTACCAATTTTTAATTATTAAAGCTTTAAAAATAAGAAAAGGTAAAATAAAATTGGTGAATCATTCAGAAAAAAGGAAGAGAAGGCAGGTTTTATTACTATCTCTTCATAACATAGCAAACATTTTTTGTGTGTTAAAAAAAAGGAGGAAAATATATATGCTGGTTTTATTTGTATATATTGCCAGCACACAACAGCAGAGAAATACAAAGAGACAAGGGTTAAACTTTGAAAAAGACAAGAATTGAAAGATGAGAAAATTAATACAAAATACTTGCTGATCATTTACAAAGAGTAGATTTGTTATCATCTGAGGTCCTTCCTTCTACTTTTCCTTTTCCTAGCACCTTTTTGGGTCACTATGGGTGTCACCTACAAAGAATGTACTGCATACCTAATATCATAGAATCATAGATTGGTTTGGATTGGAAGGGAACTTAAAGATGATCTAGTTCCAACTCCCCAGGTCCATGTCCTTCTTATGTTAGGGACTCCAGAGCTGGATGCAGTACTCCAGGTGGAGTCCCATGAAAGCAGAGGATATGTAGTGTCTTAAGACTTTTCTTGGAAATTTTGTCATATAAATGCTTAAGAAGGGGGAGAAAATTCAAAATTTATGCCTTCATTTTTTTTAATAGCAGGAATCTTAATTTCAGCTGTCAATATTCATCTATAAGTGCAGCCCCACTTGTACAATTACAGTTCCGGCTACATGTCTACCACGTTGATAATTGTGCCAGTGACATTTATTTGCCTATATATTATGGGAGCTTCATAAATGTTTGACCAAAAATAATTGAAGAAGGACAATATTGGCTGTGCGAATGAAGCTCCTTTTGACCTTATGATTATGACATTCAGTTTTCCTCTGTTAAAGACATGTTTAAACTGGTAACGCTAATGCGTAGAATTGCGTGGAAAACTGTCCTGTTATTGCATTGAATTCTTCTGTCAGTAGTTTTTTCCTCTATGGGCTTAGCCACCAAATCACCTCAAAATAAATAAGTAGTCAGGCAAAGTTCCTTTGAAACAGGCAATTCTTGTTACTTTAGCCTGAGGATACAGAATTTATCTTCCACCTGGAATACCACCTTTAACTCTAGGGAGAGATGTCCAGAATTTCCACCATGGACATAGTACATGTTTGTTGAAAATATCATTGAAGTCAGTTTTTAATTTGTAAAGCTCTGGACTTAACAAACTCAACTTCAGATCTCTCCTTCCTAGGTTCCATCATTTAGTGTGTCCTAATTTATCTGCTGCATGAAAGACTTTACTATATTCCTGGTCTCCAACTCAGACCTCTCACTAATCACCAGCTAAGAACATTCATAATCAAAAGGAATACGGAAGTAGGAAGAGCCAGGAATTGTGCTGTAGTATAGTAGCAATAATACTGCTAGTAACATAAGATAAAAGCAGTCCAGAACTAAATGCAAAGACAACATCTTCTGTATAAAAATGCATTTGCACTAAGTCTCACCTTGCAGTCCGGAAAACACACAGAAACTATTACGGTCCTGCTGATGTATTTTAGAGGAATATAATTTTTTATTTCAATTTCCTTCTTCAGGAGCTAAACTAACTCATGAAGTCATGTCTCTTATCTAAAAGGCAATGTTTTATAATAGATTATTGCTATACAAGTTCTGTTTGAAAAAATTAACATTAAGAACAATTATGGTGAGATACCTGGGATTAAGCTATTGAACCTTTTCCACTTCAGAATAGTTTGTCTCACCAGCCAGGTTACTTTTGACTAGAGTGCTTTGCATCAAAAGATAATGGTTGTTCTCTTACATGCTAGAGAGGCAGTGCTATCAAATGAATTCCTGCTTCAGAAAGAATTATCATCATGAATGGGTCTAATTTTGAATGGCTCTGAAATATAGATGTTTTGATGGATAGTCTGGTGACTATATATGATGGATAGTCTGATGACTGAATTGAATTGCATCTCAGATATAAAGGCATAAACTTGCTTTATGTCTTGTGGAAACTTGGGCAGGTGCTAGAGGTACCTCATTCAGGTTAGTATTTAAGCACATGTCTAACTGCAGCTAGGAGATATTTTGATCTGTCTTTAAAATGTCTAAATTAAGGCCTTGGTTACTCTGTTCGTTATGTTTCATCTGTTAGGTTCTATATGCATGTGTCAGTCTTGAAGTCTGTGTAGATGGACATTTCATCCAAATTCAACATATCATATAAAATTCGGAACTGATCTTCTAGAGATATAAATTGTTTCACTGCCAAAATGTAGTGATTTTTTTTAAAAAACATCTGTTCAAAAACATTACTAGCAGCTCTCCAAAGAACAGAACAGCTGCTTTAAAAGTATGACTATACTATAACCAAAGAACTTTCTGTATTTTATTTTTGTTTTCTTGTATTTTGTTTTCTACATTTTTCTGTGGGCTGTCTAAATGGGAATTCATTTTTTAAAAAATCTATTCTACAAAGAAAAACCCTAAGATCCTTTGAAAATGCGGCAGTGCTTTTACTATACATTTACTATACTAAGTACCTGCAAAATATGACTCCCCTTGTACTGTCAAGGGCAGATAATGACGACTATTCTTCCAGTACTATGGTTTGCAATATTTATTCTGATGGGCATCCTGGACAGGCCTTACAGGCTTTCCATATATAAAACTATGATCTTAGCTGTTTAGCGTCATTATTTTGAGATCTGGTGTGTTTATGAACACTCAGAATTCATATGCCTTTAGACATTAAACTAATATTGTATGTCTTTAAGATGAAATTTTCATCTATTACCTGTCCCTCATTTTTTGTGGGCATTTTAGCTAAACATGGGCTTTTCTGGGCTGTCAACTGTACTCTATATTACAGGTAGCTTATTGGAATGGTTTGCAATGATTACTCCGTATGAATTTCAGGGACTGTGAAATTTGATGAAATTTGCTTTTATAGGTAAATTAAAAAGATTGCAGAAGTAAAAGCTTCCTACGAGAGGAAGTCTCATTGAACAGTAGAATTTTTATTCTTGTTGTGGGAGGTAGTGGCCAGGCATACACTGCGGAAAGTATAATTTTTAATGATCTACTTCCCTTACCTACTTTTAGAAAAAATTCCCTAAGTTACCATTAGTTTTTAATAGATTTATATATGTTTGCACAAAAAAAAATATTTATGATACTATATTGATTTAATTTCTGTTCAGTGCTTTTCTGTTTTACTGTCTTTGCTATGAAATTTCAAATAGTTGGTATATTTATAAAAAGCATTATGTAAAGTACTTATATAAAAAGCATTTTCTGATTTTTCATTAAATTATTACAACAGAAATTTGCCCAGGATTGTTTGTCTGTTGAGTCATACTGGAATTACACAGTGCTGTGCCTTACTTTCTCTGTGGAGGAGAAATCAGGGACACACATTCTTTGTATACGCTGAATAAGCCCACCCCTCCTCCCCCCATCCCGCTTTCTAACTCAGAACAATTTCAAATTTGGTTTATTAACTCAGTTCTTCTTTTGCTGAAATTTGGATGGCTCCACAGGAGACAACTCAAGTGTTTTTAAGCCAGCTTCCCAAAGGGTCATGGGAAGTCATTGTTAGTTTAGGAGCGCTGCTGAGACTGATCTGGTCCTGAATAGTTTCATAACAATATTTTAAAATTAATAATGCCTACTACAACATGGAGCTCTGGGAACAGCCAGAGCCAACTGGCTCTGCAGGATGCAGCCTTGCCAGTTTAAACCGGAGATAAGAAACACCACGGAATCTGTATGGAATAAACTGAGGATGCATAGTACAGAAAAACAGGGAAGTTTTGCAATTAAGGAAAGTGATGTGGACACCAGAGAAAGTTTAGCGAAGTCAGCTTGATTCCACTTGGCATGTAACTTTATATTCTAGAATATGTGAAAGGAGGCTGTCTTGTTTCCAGGTCAAATTGAGCCTTGTATACTAGCTATTTTTGTCTCTTAATTATAAAGCCATGCTGGATCCAAATTGCCTCTGCATGGAGCCAGTCTTGGTGCATCATTGCTCCTGGCACAATTAGTCCACAGTCCAGGAAAAAACACTTGGAGAAAGTTGAGAGCAGTAATTGAAAGCTGAATAACAATTAACTAAGAAGTTTGTTCGCACCATGGAATAACCATGGAAGGAACATGGCGTGTACTGGTCTTCTGTTAATTTCTATAGTAACGCAATCATAGATTATGTATCTTCTTGAATACTTTTGAACAATGTTCCTGCCTTCGAAAACATTACGGGTTATAAAACTCAAATATCTGTGGCTGAATTGGCATCTTAAAGCATAATTATGTAGGAAAAATTGTGAGAAGTGGGTGGACAGAAGGAAAAAGGGAAAATAATAATGACATGTTAATAAAGTACGTATTTTATATTGTTACATTGGATGTTGTGGAATAACTACTAAATTGGCCAAAACCACAAAAAGTACAGCATTGATCACACATCAAAGAAAGGTATAGAATCAAAAGGCTTCTGAGGTAGGCGGCTGCAGCTGGCATGAATTCCAGGCTGTATTGTCTCAGTACCTGCGGTTCGAAGTTACACGGGGGACGGAACGGAACGCAATCTTCCGTGGCCTTGCCCTGTGATGTGTAGCAGGTACAAGAACAAGATGAATGGATAAGTGACCAACTCGCTACCCTGAGCCCAGATTCTGCCAAATATTGATGAAATGCCGTCCTTTGTGTGAACTTTGCTCATTATAATGTCATTATAATACCAAAACACACCTCCATCCCAAAGGCTACCCGCCTCCAAGGTGCGACCACTCCTCCTTGAGTCTGCGCCCTGAATTTTTCGTAAACTATACCTTTAAATTGAAGCGAGAGAATTTTACACCAATCATAATAAAGGTATGTATGACTAAAGTCACTCAAACTCCACCTTGAAAGTAAAAAATAGTATAAAAATAGCCCGAGAAAGGGGGAATATTAGGGAAGACACCACTGCGAACAAGTCAGGGAGAACTCCATCACAGACTGCCTTTGACTTCCGGGACCAGTCGACGGGCTGAGCCTTTCTTCCCCCCCATAGGGACGCCTGTGGGTAAGACTTAGACTATACCGAGCGCTTCTTCGGGAAACTTAGAAATTTCTCTAGAGAATCTCTTTTCTACATTTATAGCCAGGCTGTATTGATTATAACTTCATCACGTGTTTTGTGTAACTAACATTACTTTTATTTGCACGTGCTTTGCAGACAGTGTATTTATCACCGGCAATCCAAAGAACCTTGATCTGTTGTTCAAATAAACTGCACTGTTTAAGTAGCTAGTCGTTTTAGTTTCTCACTGAACATGACTAAAGACTCGAGAGTGGCCGTGCTAGTTCATCAGCACGACTAGACTGACAGTGTAGCCCACTATTAGTGTATCCAAATCGTAACAGTTTAACACATGTTAAATGCGACTGGACTGATAGTGACGAATTGGGCATCACTCAGAATTTAAACCTAGCCACACCTAGCCTCCCACCTCGGTGAGGAGTGTTAGAACGCAAGGGGGTTTATTTTCTGCCAAAACTGCTTTGCCCCTTTCACGCAACAGATGTCTCTTGGATAAAAATGGAACAATTATTTCTGTGTACTTCACCAAAGTGTGATTAGATTATTCAAAAATAAAGTGGATGAAGAACTCAATGTACTAGGCTAAGGTGGGATTTAATTCAAAATTTGCCAAATAGAACTAGTTCTGTAAACTATATAAGTCTTCTATATAATTCAAGAAACTTTCTTGTGCCTGGTGATTTTACATCTGAAGAAATGATCTCACTCTCTTAATTTCTAAGTAGCTTCTGAGAAGTTATGGCCATTTATGCCAGTAAAATACAGTAAGATGAACTCTGTAGGGAGAATTCCAGCTCTTTTGAGCTGTGTAAAAGCTTGTCTCTTATCTGGAACTGACGTTCTTTTCTGTGTAAAATTTATTGTATTTTTTATCTGTCACCAAATGTGTACTGTCCCGCAAAGACCCAGAGTGTATCTACTACAGCAGGACTCTCTGGCTGTGTACTGTGTCTTCTGCTGCCGTGCCTCTAAACCAAAAAAAGTGCACGTCTTGAAAAGTTCTCATCAGTTTACGTCAGGCTAATACTGAAGGATACAATGCAAAGAGAGAGTCAGAGCTAAAGAAAAATAAGATCACAGCTAAAGATTTTCTAAGATCTTTGGAAGTGATAATACTCTTCTGATGACTGGTAGATTTATTCCTCAAAAGCAGGTTAGACATCAATGAGATTGCAGTAATTTACTGATTTCATATTCCTTAAAGAAGTACTGTACTGTGATATGTTGGTATTTATTCATTGTTGACCTAAACCAAGGAATTTTTTTATCCATTACTCAAAGTTTTATCATGAAGAAAGTTGGCAGAAGGATTTATCTGTATACATACTTTTACACACACATTTATATATCAACATGATCTGGAGAGAAAGTGCATACTGTTTCTATGTATGTTTTCGAAGTCAAATGTAGCCCAGTGAATAGGATTTCTGCCACATTATAATGAAATGGCAACAGGTGGCTAGTTGGGCAGTGCACAGTGCTTGGGAGGGCTTGCCTGGGCCTGAGCTGGTGGCAGCTTGCTCTAACAATGATCTGGTGGCCCCAGGACTGTTGCTTGACCAAACCTCTGTGACAGCAGCAGAGGGATGAAGGTGGACAAACCAGACAGTAACTGTGGGACAGGCAGTTGCCCATGGTGTCTGCTAGGGCTGGGGGAGGCTGTGGTGCAGCATCCAGGTGGGGCTGGAAGCCAGTGAGAGGCAAACACGTAAGAGAACATTTGTAAAATAGCCCTGAGCGCAAAGAGAAAGGAATGGCCCCACTCCCACCTTGAAGATCATACCCCACCCAGCACAGAGCCTGGGATGCTAACTTACTTTGACACCCCATTATCTCTTTGCTTGAAGAAGTCTGGTGCCATTGAGTAGAGGGACATTGGAAACACACCACCAGAAAAAAAGGGGCATATTATTGCTAACGATGCTTTTCTAAATTTGGACTACTGATACCATTTTAACAGGGCTAAAGATAGCTGTTTGCTAGATTTTGATCAGATGAAGATTTTAATTAGGCTAACAATAAATCCCTGGCTTCATGTGTAAAATGTGTTCCCTAGGGAGGGTTGCTTTCAAAGGACATCTCCAATTGGAACCAATGTAGATGCTCCCTCTTGAGAGGAGCAGGTGAAGTGGCATTTGGATGGATAATGTGGAATGTCCTGCAGATAAATGAGTTTTAGGTGGGAGAATACTAGATGATGCATTTTTATATCCTATGTCTCTGGTTATTTACACTTTAATCCTTTTAAAACTGGTTAGGGCCCAAATAAACACTTCATACTACACACCGTGTGCACCAGTAAATAGTAATTGGGTAACATGGTGCATATTGTTGACAAGATGAAATAAATAAAAATTAGGCATTCATAGATATTCAAAACACTCTTTAATTATTTTTTTTTAAACAAACATGTTGGCACTGGTTGGTTTGCTTACTCTATGTTTCATAGACCACCATGCATTCATTCAGCCCACACTGTAATCCAGTCAGGCATTAATGAGTTCCTAGCCCAAAAGCACAAGCAGGGAGCCAGGCTTTGGCTAATGTACACTGTCTCTCAGTAAGACTGAATGGCTCAAGCCCAGCGCTGTGCTAACCACGTCTGCAGAACTTCTGTTTTGGAGATAACGTCCAGTTAGCTGTGAGTACAGCGTCAATAAAAATCTGCCTGCAAAAGAAACTGTAGACATATCCTTTCTTCCTAGTTGGATCTAGTACTATATTTTCCTACATTCTGGACAAAATTTCTGGTAAACAAGGGGCACACTGGATTGCATATAAGTATGCTTGTTTTTATGTATTTTTCTATATTGTTCACTCCTAAGAATTTTGATTGTAGAGGCTACCACAGCTGCTTTCCAAAATTATTTTTGTTATGTGTGTGTGAAAGAGAAAATTCTGTTAATGGATGGCCTTGGTCCCTTGCTTAGCTGGGGTAGTATTTTGTACAGATGTTATATTCTCAGAAGTTCAGGGCTAGAAATCATATTTTTAGAGATGTTCTGTATTTCTCGATACCTTTAGAAACTAAAGTAATTAAACACAATGCCATGCTGACATGACTCGGCCTTACAGAAGATAGCTCCGCTGGTTGAGCCATAGAAAGGGAGGGGGCTGCATTTAGGACATTGGGAAGAACTTCACTAGTCAAGTAATTTATAGGAGCAAAAAAATAAGATTTTAACAGCTTTTGCAGGCTCAAGGCAATCCTTTTGTTCATTGCTTAGCAATTATTTTTATCTTAAATATGTATCTTCATGAACAGTCAGAAGTCAATACAAAGTGTTACACATTGGTAATAATCATGCTGATTGATGCATGTTTGTTTACACCAGACTTCTATCAGGTTCCACAATCATGTTAATAGTAAATGCCGTTTTATTAGTATGTTTACCCAGAGTGTTTTCTTTGTTTAAAGCTGACTCGTGCTTCACTCTCACCCCAGCGTGTAAAGGTCTGGAAACAATTCTCTCATGCATACCTGTTCTGCCTGCCTTACAGCAAATGGCAGTTGCTGCTCTAGCATGTGGGAAAGCTACTCAAGGTAAAGTTAGTGAGTAGTAAAGGGAACAGAAAGCCTTTAAGTATTACAGATGACTCAACAGTTCCAGGTCTGAGAGCAAGAGAGCACTGTCATGTTTTTTACATTTTGTTCTTCTACTTCACTTCACTAACTGGTGAATTAAAAAAGGCACTTTATCGAACATGGTGTAATAATGTTTTCACCTCAGTTGAGTACACGGTAAAACTGTTACCATTAGCTTTTACATTTTTGCTTTTCTAAATTTTGTAACTGTTAAGATTGGGTTATAACAAGTCAGCTTTGAGAAAATTTGTGTGTTACTATATCAAGATTTTTCTGAGTGTACTTAATTTAATCTAGTTTATACTTCACCTTTTAAAATCAAATAATTCCAAATTAAATATTGTTCCTTTCATATTGATATTTTTATAGACTGATAAGTAATACTTAGCATAATTCTTATGCCACAGGTTTTATTCAGGAATAGTTCTATTTACTCAATAAAATCGTCTCCTTTTAGAGTAAATATTTGTAGACTGTTGAGATACATATAGATCTATGATAATATTTTATCTCTGTATTTCGTGAGGACATTGGAAAGCTGCAAAAACTGTTACAAAATGAGCATTGTTTAATAATGCTTACTATTTCAGGCAAAGAAGAATCTATGTAACTATCCAGATATTCCTGGCCGTCAGTCCAGGAAATGTAGGTATAAAAGTACTCTTCCGCGTGCCCTGAGACCCCACACCTGCCAACATCTATTACACCCCACAGCATATTCCGCTGAAGATATCCTGGTTTACAGCTAGCAGATACTGGAGTGAGACTGAACTCGCTCCTAGATAAACCAGTATGCTAGTTTTCAATGCCGCTTTTCCAGTTGCAAGTAAAACAAAAATATTTGTTTGCACAACTATGCTGATATTCATTGGATATGGGAGTTGAAACTTCAGTCTTGGAACACTGCTCTTGTTTGCTGTGCTGCCAATATACAATCAATGCTATTTACTCTTTGTACTCCAGGATGAGGAAACTGTTGTGTTACTGTGAGGATCAGACATGCTACTGCAGTTTTCTGGTTCAAGCTCCATCAAACGAGCTCATTTGTGTCATTGCACAAATCTGACCATAGGTCAGATAAATCTAAATGTTAGGCTGCGTGTGCTGAGGAATGTGGAGATGAACAGTGATAACTAAGACAGGGGATCAACTTTTCCTAGTTTTCAAGGTACTTACCAGACACTACAGATTTAAATCTGTGACACCAGAATGTGTGACACGGAAACAGGAAGACTTGCAGCAGATTCCTCCCAAACCACAGAAAGAATATGTGTTAATAACTTGGAAAATGCGTGTCTCAACATCATTCTTTATTACGGAAACTGAAGTATTCAATTACAGCAATTACAGAAATTCATGCTGAAAAAAAAGAAAAATTTACTTCTTTCCTTTTTTCCTAAAGAATTTACTCTGTAAATAGATAAGTAAAATAACTCTTGCTATTTTTATTGTGCTTCATTGATAACTTGTGTTATTCAAATATATTAAGACAGGAGCTTACATATATTTTGATAATGACTATTTAGTGTACAAAACATATTCAATTTAAGGTAGTAATTCCTGCATTTAATAATAGACATCTTTAAGTGAAGCATACAGATGAAGTTAGCTAAACCTGTTCTCTTTACAGGAAATGAAGACATGCAGGAACATTCAGGGATTAATCCATCCCCACTAAATTTAAATATTTATCTAGAAGTGGGATGGATTATCCTTTAGAGGTACTTCATTCTTGTGACTAAGAAAATAAACTGAGAACCTAATTTTTAGCTGGATCTAGTTAGGTGAGGTGAATCTTACACTTTATCAGTTACGAATTACTCTTCTTAAAGGTACTAACAGTGGCCCATAAAGCATCTGAAAAAATCAGTACTTATACCTTTTTCTTTTTTAATATGATGAAAACTGTGGGCATGAATCATCAAATCATTCATCATGGAAGCAGCCTAAGGAGGTCTCTAGCCTAATCTCCTGATGAAAGTAGGTACAACATGAAATTCGGACCAGTATGCGCAAGACTTTAGCCAATTGGGTCCCGAAAACCTCCAAGCATGGAGACTGTGAAACATCTCTGTTGCACAGCCTGACCAACACATTGGCTGTTCTCATGGTAAATAAAGATTTTTCCACAAGTCAGTTGCGGAATCTGCCTTTTCTACTTTATAACCAGTACCTCATACCCACAGTGCACCTCAGTGAAGAGCCTGGCTCTGCCCTCTTGGCTCCTCAGCACGTGCAGGATCTATGTGTTTCCCTGAAGCTGTCCCTTCTCTAGGAGAAACCATCCCGGCTCCCTCAGCCTCTCCCCACAGGGCAAGTCCTCCAACCCTGACCATTCTGGTGGCCCCTTGCTGAACTTAATCTCATTTATCCACAGCTTTCTAGCACTGAGAGGCCCAGGCCTGGATGACATGTTTCAAATATGGTCTAGATGGTGCTGAGTCAAAAAGGGCTAGTCACTTCCCTTGATCTCCTGGCTGTGCTCCTCACTGGTACAGTGAGGATGTTGTTTGCCTTTACCATTGACAGGACATACTGCTGACGTATGTTTAACCTACTGTCTCCCAAGACCACCAGGACATTTTCAGCAGAGCTGCTCCCCAGCCAGTGCGTACCTGGCCTGTACTGTCATTCCTTCATAGACGCAGGATTGTGTGTATGCCCTTGTTGAATTTCCTACCTGATCCTCCAGATTGTTTTGAATGGCAGACCAGCCCCTGAGCATGTTCAACTGGTGTCATTCCCCCATGTTTGGTGTAATCTTCAGATTTGATGAGATTGCATTTTTTCTCCTCTTCCAGATCACTCTTTAGAGATGTTACGCAGGACAGGTACCAGGATAGACCCCTGGGGAAATCCCTTTGTTAACTGTTTTTCAGCTATAGTACAAAACAATAACTACTAGAGCCTGACAATCCAGACAGATTTTTTACCCTCTTGGTAGTCCATCCATACAGACATCTTTGCTTGGATACAAGAGTATGGTGGGAGACAAAGTCAAATGCCTTACTAAAGTCAGAGTAAATAATTTCAATTGCTCTCTGTTCATTCATGGATCTAGTCATTTTATTATAGCTCTGTGATCTTACTCTTGATAAACCTATGCTGGCTCATCCCAGTAACCTGCCTTTTCTTCATGTGACTAGAATGGCCTGGACTGGCATTTTCTAGGGACTGAAGTTCAGCTAACCACTCTGTTGTATCCTTACTAATCCTTCTTGCCCTTATTTAAAGACAGGTGCAAGCTTTTCTTTCTTCTGCTGTTGGGGACCTCTCCTGGCCTTTGCAACCTCTTAAGGGTGATAGAAAGCATTGTCACAATGACATCAACTGTCTCTCAGCACTTTGGTATCCATCCTATCTGGTCCCATAGGCTTATATTGTTTGAGAATACCACTCAACTGAAAAAAAAAAAAAGTAAAATTGAGTTTATGGTTCAAATATACACTTATGAAGGAATACTGCATTCAAGCATAATTTCAATTTAAAGCATTGTATCTTGGTTTGTTACAGAGTTCCACTGGGGCTCTCAGAGCAGCGAGTCTTCTCAGATACAGTAAGAAATGCAATAACTAGGCATCATGAGACCTGATAAGGATAGAATTTTCACCTTATTTCTGAGTTGCTTGGCTTTAACCAGCCTACAAGATATCATTTGTATCTTTCAATAAATCCTTTTTCATTTCATATGTGCGGGTATACACTCGGCACTAGTTATCTTATCTGGAAAATAAATCAAATATCTAGCTAAATCCGCACTACATCAGCATTGTATTTTAATAATATCCCCAAGTGAAATGAAATAAAAGTTGTCAGAAGTGTATACTTTAAAGGGAATCTATAGATTATTGTTGTGCCAAATTCATAGATTGTGAGGGCAGCAGGGGGAAATGAAAACATTTCCACCTTAACTGAATATCTTCTGGTCTATTTAAAAAAGGAGAAAAAAACATTATTTTTTTACCATGTGAGGAGAGAAATGTACTATTATAATCTTTCCATCGTAAGTTGTTAGATGGTGGATTTTGTTTGCTTAATATAGCTTTGCTAATTGATACAATAAAGCTTTCATAAGTATAATCAAAATTTGAATTACTGCGTTTGTACCGGTATTGTGTTTGCTAATGCCAGCTCACTTGCAACAATGCCTGTGAGCATCAGGGAGTGATACAAATGTTCATACTGTGAATGACGTCGCTGTTCATATTCAGCATGAATAAACATACAATTGCATTATATTCAAATCAGACCAAAAGGATAGTTTAGTTACTGAATATCAACAATAAGTTACACAAAACCTTTTCTCCTCACATTCTGTATAGTCTCTAATTTTTAATCTACACAGATACCCGGGAGCCAAATCAACACATGCCAAATAAACAAATGTAGCAAAAGGATGTTTTCTGGTCCTCATTCTCTATTATCCTTAATTTTGTATAAAAGCTAGTAGTTCAGAAAGAAACTAGATAGGCAAGATACAAGGAGAGGGGAGCCCTCACAATATTACAAAACTGGGGCTTTTTGCTACAGACCATCCACAATTACTGGTTTATCATTCTACATCCCAAAGTCCTGGGGAGCCAGTGATTACATTGAGGTGGATCTGTGAATAGTTGCAAGGAAAACCATACCTGTTGTGCTTCCTGCAGTTTGTCTGAAGGCTGGCCACGCCTGAGCTGAGTCTATCTGGACCAGGAAGAAGAGGCCCTTGAGAAGTTTGGAGCACAGGGTAGGATACCTTGCCTGATTCACTGTGCTCATTTGCCATCTGCCAATTATTATAAGACAGTATTATACAGAAATGCTGCGTCCAGTACCCAAACTAGTAATTAAAACTAGCTGAACTTTTTCTGTCTTGCTCTCTTGCAGTCAAATCTATTCTGTGGATTTTACAAATGCAAACTTAGTCTTGTTTCCATGATGGAAAAAAGACATCCTACATGACTACTTTTTTTTTAATATTTAATCTTTTTTTTTTTCTTCCTCCAAATATATTATGAACCTTCTTATTGACAGAAAGTGTTCTACGTTGCATTTTATTCTGGTGTAGGTCACAAGTACTACAAAACTTTTTGAAATCTTAACTGTTAATTTCTTAACTATATTAGCGTTCTTAGGTGCTGAAATCTTTATACTTAACGTTCTGTCAAGGATTCAGTACTAATAGATCTAGTTTATTTTGTCTCATAAGCTAACTGTGCCCTTTGTGACACCCTGTGACAAAGAACACGACATACAATATAGCCTACATACAATATATACTGAACAACTCAAACATTCAGCACAACACAGTTAATGTGTGCCTTTCGCTGAGGAAAAATCTGCCAGAAGGCAATGACTTTAGGATGGAAATATTAAATATCTGAAGCTGGGTGGAAGCAAATAATCAGTTCAGAGCAGTTGTAACTGCTTTATTTATGAGATGATGGACAACTCAGTATCATTATTGTTGTCAAGTGAAGTCTGCATGATTTGTCAGCAACTGGCAGTTGAATGGCTTCAGTTTCCAAGAGATCAGGCATATCATGGTGCTCGTGTCAGAGCAGGGCATGTAGCTCTCTCAACAAACCTTCAGGCATTCAGCAAGTTAGGCAAGCGGTTTCCTTTATCTCTGCGGAGCAAAGTAGATGAACTCAAGCTGGAGTGTTAATTAACAGTGGAGATGGCATAAGTTTTGTCACTTGCAATACAATTAAGCTGTGTTAGAATGGCTTTGAAATCTTTCACATGTCAGTGAAGGACTCAAATTCCAGAAAAAAGTCATCTAGTTTTAACAATACTATTATGGAGTGAAGGTTATAGGTTTATTCAAAAAAGTGTTTTTTGCTGAAGGTAAATCTACTTATTCTCCTCTTTTTGACAGAAATATTTAAGAATGTATTAGAAAGCATGTTAGGAAACCTGCCTCAAATATCTACAATAAACTGTTCTGTAAAAATACAGAAATCTATTTTTGGAAGTTGGAGTAGAGCTTTATGTTATTCTCAATACCAAACACTTATGCAAAGATATTCCTAGATTTAATCAAGGGCATTAGTTAGAAAAAATACCAACTTTGTGATCGAAAAATGTGCAAATCTGAGTAATTTCTAGAAGCAGTTTGCTCAAATTGACTGTCTCCTTCCACAATAATAATAACAACAACAATATATTCTGAAAAGACTCCTTCCACAGTAATAATAATATACTCTGAAAAAGACTATTTAAAAAAAAATACTTATTTTTTTTAATGTAAAATGTTCTGTAATAATGAGATTCCTGTATTGGCTAATAGATACCTTTAAAAGTAGGAAAATAACATTCAATAAATCTCATAAAGCACCTTCAAAAATAGAGTTGACTCTAAATCAAGTTGTTACCTAGCTCAAGCTGATATCACAGGTAATTATGTCACTAGTTGTCAATATTTGTTGCCTTTGATATTAATATGTTTTTCAGAAATGCATAAAGCTACACATTAGTAAGGAGTTGCTAATAAGTCAAAACTCAGATTGTCTTCAAAGTCAGAGTGTACCGCAGTTGGACGTATTCAAATCATATCAAGGATATCAGCAAAGTCCCAAGTCAGCAGCATCTGACTATCTCTCAGAATAATAAGACAAAGCCCTTTCCCATGAATAGCTAATTTTGAACTTTTATTCCTAGGCAAAAGCTACTTTGGTTAGAGCTGATAAAAAAATGTTATTACTACGACATTGTGTGGGATGAGATATTAATGACTATGCCAAGGAGAGACAATGCACAGTCATGCTATTGTGTATATTTTTGTACTGAAAGAATGTTCTTGGCGCTGTAGCAGTCATAAGCTGGTAAACTTGAAACTCTTTGATGCATTTGGCACAGAAGAGAATTTCCTATTCATTAATGTAAATGATGAAGTTTCATTAATCAAGAAAGAGCTGACCTAGTGACGCTGTTCCATGGACTAAACCAGTTTTGTTTTTCAGAGGAAGAATGAAAACTGTAACATAGAGACAATGACTTTCTGATTGTTACTGAATCTAATGGATAATCCATGTATTACTCCTGATGACGGACTAGCAAAAGGTGTCTTTTTCACTGTGTTGATTCCTATCAGCTCTATTAACATCGACATGAAAAAGTAATGTCTGGAAATGTTCTGCACAGAAAAGTCTCAGTGATGCAGTGTATTGAACAGCCCTACAAAGTGACTGCTGGCAGTATTGGTGGGAAAAAACAGACAACATGTATATTCTATCACAAGCAGCTAAGACTCTTAGATTATTTGTCAAAGACAGTGAAAATAAAGTCAATGAAAAAATAGTTTACAGTCTAGTCCTATATATTAATCAATTAATAATTCCCGCTAAGTGTGGTGTTGATGCAATATAGATATCCTATTATAATGATATGTTGTACTTGATGTACTAATCGTATCTGTTCCTGTAATATGATAAATATATGTATATGTATATGGTAAAATACAGGATTGGGAGAAATACTGGTATATATTGCAATTTTTGAAGAAAACGGTCAGATGCATTTAATAAAATAACTAATAGTTTCACACTGGTGAGAATAGTCTGTAATAACTAATGATTTAATTCATTGCTTGTTCACTCATGTACAGGAAACTTGGTTTAAATGATGAAATCTGGTCAAGAAAACAAATTTCTACAGAAAAGAAAAAAAATAAAAAAAAATCAAAACTAGTATAGCATCACACCTTTATGATGCAATAGTGAAATCAAATTGCATTATTTCAAGGGTCTCCAAAGTTGAATTGACAAGCAAGATACATGCCTACTGCTGTGGCAAGTTAAATGTTCTTAACATCAATCTAACAATCCTTTCACATCAGTTTCATTAATTATTTTACGTGGAGCTATGATGACTTAAAATAGCTGAGGATTTATCCCTGCATGTTTCTACAGGGATGACAAAGTAGATGTGAGATGTAGTTTTGTGACCATATTGCTACTTTTGGTAGGTTGGAAAGGATTAAGCAATAATCAAAGAATCATAAAATGGTTTGGGTTGGAAGGGAACCTGTAGTTCCAACCCCCCTGCCATGGGCATGAACACCTCCCACTAGACCAGGCTGCTCAAAGTCCCATCCGACCTGGCCTTGAACACTTCCAGGGGTGGGGCATCCACAACCTCCCCGGGCAACCTGGTCCAGTGTCTCACCACCCTCACCCTTCCTAATGTCCAATCTAAATCTACTCTTTCAGTTTAAAACCATTACCCTTCGTCCTATCACTACACTCCCTGATGAAGATTCCCTCCTCATCTTTCCCATAGGCCCCCTTTAGGTACTGGAAGGCTGCTATAAAGTCTCCCTGGAGCCTTCTCTTCTCCAGGCTGAACAACCCCAACTCTCTCAGCCTGTCCTCATAGGAGAGGTACTTCATCCATCTGAACATCTTTGTGGCCCTCCTCTGGACTCACTCCAACAGGTCCATGTCTTTCTTGTGCTGAAGACTCCAAAGCTGGACACAGTACTCCAGGTGGGGTCTCACCAGCACAGAGCAGAAGAGCAAATCACCTCCCTCTACCTGCTGGCCACGCTTCTTTTGATGCAACCCAGGTTGCTTTCCCAGCAGCCCAGTGGTTGACTTTCTGGGCTGCGAGTGCACATTGCCGGCTCATATTGAGCTTCTCATCCACCAACACCACCAAGTCCTCCTCCTCAGGGCTGCTCTTAATCCATTCTCTGCCCCAGCCTGTATTTGTGCTTGGGATTCCCCCAACCCACATGCAGGCCCTTGCTCTTGGCCTTGTTGAACTTCATGAGGTTTGCACAGGCCCACCTCTTAAGCCTGTCCAGGTCCCTGTGGATGGAATCCCTTCCCTCAAGTGTGTCAACTGCACCACATAGCTTGGTGTTGTTGGCAAACTTGCTGGGGGTGCACTCAGTCCCACTGGCCATGTCACTGACAAAGAGGTTAAACAGTGCTGGTCCCAATACCGACCCTTGGGGACCTCCACTCATCACTGATCTCCACTTGGACATTGAGTCGTTGACAGTAAGTCAAGTAATGCAGTCATCCAGCCAATTCCTTATCCACCTAGTGTTCCATCCATCAAATCCACGTCTCTCCAATTTAGAGACAAGGATGTTGTGTGGGACAGCGACAAATGTTTTGCACAAGTCTAGGCAGATGATGTCAGTTGCTCTTCCCTTATCCAGCGATGCTGTAACCACATCGAAGAAGGCCATCAAATTTGTCAGACACGATTTGCCTTTAGTGAAGCCATGTTGGCTTTCACCAATCAGCTCCTTCTTTTCCATATGCCTCAGCAGAGTTTCCAGGAGGATCTGCTCCATGACCTTGCCAGGCACAGAGGGGAGACTAACTGGCCTGTAGTTCCCTGTCTTCCTTTTTTCCTTTTTTAAAAATAAGTGTTATTGTTTCCCCTTTTCCAGTCAGTGGGAACTTCATCGGACTACCATAACTTCTCAAGTATGATGGATAGTGGCTTAGCAACTTCATCTGTCAGTTCCCTCAGGACTTGCAGATGTAGCTCATCAGGTCCCTTGGATTTGTGTACCTTCAGGTTCCTTAGATGGTCTCGAACTTGGTCTTCTCCTACAGTGGATGGTTCTTCATTCTCCTAGTCCCTGCCTTTACCTTCTGTAACTTGGGTGTTGTGGCTAGAGCACTTGCCCGTCAATAATAAGGCAAAAGTCATTGAGTATCTCAGCCTTCTCCATATCCCAGGTACCCAGGTCTCCTGTTTCCTTCCAGAGAGGGACCACATTTTCCTTAGTCTTCCTTTTACCGCTGAAGTACATGTAGAAGTCTTTCTTGACGCCCTTCATGTCCCTGGCCAGATTTAATTCTATCTGGGCTTTAGCTTTTCTAACCTGATCCCTGGCTCCTCGGACAGTTTCTCTGTATTCCTCCCAGGCTACCTGTCCTTGTGTCCACCCTCTGTAGGCTTCCTTCTTCTGTTTCAGTTTCTCCAGGAGCTCCTTGTTCATCCATGCAGGCCTCCTGGTGTTTTTGCCTGAGTTCCTCTTAGTTGGGATGCAGCACTTCTGAGCTTGGAGGAGGTGATCCTTGAGTATTAACCAGCTTTCTTGGGCCCCTCTTCCCTCCAGGGCTTTATCCCATGGTACTCTACCAAGCAGATCCCTGAAGAGGCCAAAGTCTGCTCTCCTGAAGTCCAGGGTAGTGAGCTTGCTGTGCACCCACCTCACTGCCCTAAGGATCTTGAACTCCACCATTTCATCATCACTGCAGCTGAGGCTGCCCTTGAGTTTCATAGTCCCCACCAGCCCCTCCTTGTTGGTGAGAACAAGGTCCAGCATGACACCTCTCTCCTCGTTGGCTCTTTTATCACTTGGAGAAGGAAGTTATCATTGACGCATTCCAGGAACCTCTTGGATTCCTTATGCCATGCTGTGTTGTCCCTCCAACAGCTATCGGGGTGGTTGAAGTCCCCCATGAGGACCAAGATCTATGGATGCGATGCTGCTCCTATCTGTCTACAGAAGGCCTCATCAGCTCGGTCTTCCTGGTCAGGTGGCCTGCAGCAGACCCCCACTGTAACATCACCCGCCCTCCCATTAATACTGACCCATAGGCTCTCGATTAGCTTCTTATCCATCCCCAGCTGGAGCTCCATGCACTCCAGCTGGTGATTGACATAGAGGGTGACACCTCCTGCCTGTCCTTCCTAAATAGCCTGTATCCTTCCGTTCCAACACTCCAGTCATAGGAGTCTCCATGTCCTGAGACACCACATCTCCATGATGCCAATATGATCATAGCCCTGGAGGCGTGCGCACATCTCTAACTCCTCTTGAGACAATATAGTAAATTGCTTCCCACTCCAAGTAACTGTAGTACAGATATCAGCACAAATATTATGTGCAATGGAGTAAGTTAAAATGTACTGCATTAAGCATCTTTTCATCTCTAGTTTTATTATTATTGTTCCCGAGTGAGATTATTGTACTCCAGAAACTGTGCTTTTTCTTGTTTCTCTTTTTCTTAATTTGATTTGAGGGCATTGCCTGCCAAATAAAAGGTCACTTAAAGTGGGCCAATTTAGTAGAGTGGTGATCCTGCACTGCACCAAACATCTTCACTGGTAGGGTTGTGCATTATTTCATAAATACTTATGTTATTGTGATGCTGGCCAAACAGCAAATACTCACTATTGTAAACATAGATTCAAATGAGAAAAATAAGGCATTGCAGTATAGGAAAAGTCTAGAAGAAAAACATTGTAAACTACTCTGTAGACTTGGTCTTGCTCCTATCTGTATTGAATATCTGCAGCAAAATGTAAATAGAGATAACATTTGGACTTTGCAAGTAACAACGCTTCCTATATATGATTTATTTTTTCTCTGCAGCTGCATCTAAAACATAATGTACACAGTCAATGACCTCTAATGGTTTTATTGTGATTTGAATCAAATATTTATCCAAAATTTCTCAAATAAGTTTGTTACAAATTGGTAACAGTGAATAGTGGGATTGCTTATGTTTTATTTCTCCCTCCCCCTACCAATGTACATTGCTTTGGCTTCCTGGTCTTCATGAGCAAAAGAAAGATGTTACACTAAAGAACACCTGAAAGTGTATTCCATTTCCCTCATTTTGAGCCTATTCCAATCTCTGAAGTATCAAGAAATTAAATCAGATGCAGGCCTTTAACAAAAACACCAATATCAGATAACAGAGCAATTCAGTAAATTCTATGAAAGGGTGAAACGGACCATATAATTAATATGTCCAGATGTACCAGTTGTTTCCTTCTTTGTTTTATAGTGCAGGATTTGGGTCCTAAAGCTGAAAGCACCTGGGAAGTCCAGTGGTTATTTGTGCTCATATAGCCATCAGCATATTTGATTTCTTGCACAATGCTACTTATAATATTTGGAACTAACACTACTTTAGAGAAAACTGAGAAAAGATAAATAATAACCTTTAAAAGAAGATTGAGTACAGAAGGTCCAAGTTGATAGCAATACCTTAATTTTAGAAGGTACATACCCTCATTGAGTGATTAGTATTTTTCTCCCTCCCTGCCATAGCTGCTGTCCTTCTGTTCCTATAACTCTCCGTTGTTTTTGCAAAGGTTAATTTACTTTGTGTGCCACTGTGCAAGATATCTTTAGAATGATTCAAATGAGGAGAACCATTATTAGATCTAGAGGTGCACCTACAACAACTCTTTTTCTTTAAAAGTTTATCAAAATGTCATTTTGCTCTCTCTAAGGATCTTTCCATTTAAATGCAGCACACCTGTATGTGGAAATGTAAATTAGCATTTTCAATTGTTGACATTCAAAGAACGAATAAGACCTTACAAACATATAAAAATGTAATTCTCCTTCTATCTCCATGGTAGAGTTAATTAAAATGCTCAGCACCGCCTCATTGAGACAAAAGCATGAACAATATGACATTTCCAAGAATGAAACTCTGCTTTCCTTCCTATTCTCCACTACAAAGTGTACTCATCCTTACATGGTATCTATGCTGCCCAGTAGCAATTCCCACCAAAAGTGAAATTCCAGTTCAGGTGAACTATAATATCCTATACCAATTATTTTTCAATGTTGTATATATATTTATTATCAAAAAGGTTTCAGATGATAGGAAAAAAACCCAACTTCTTAAAGAAAGCATTCACTGAATTAGGTTTATAACGATGTTTATGCTGTGAATTTTAAAGAAAGATTTAACTTACCCTGGTTACATTATGAGAAGAATCACAGTCCTTTGTATAATGTGAGTGTTAATACGTACTTCTATAGGGAACACTTTATTATGATAAGATATATAAAACACCTTTAAATGTGAATAAAATCTCAGTCATATATCCTTAAAGAGGAAGAATGGATGTTAAAAGTCTATATGAAATCAATTTATTAGTGCTATGTTTTCCTTAGCAGGTACCAAGGTGTTTTTACATCGTAATTTATTTTCATTCTAATTATTATTTTGAGCTTAAAAGGCCCAAATCCATGAGTCTCTCCTCCTCTCTGTAATTTGTTTCAGTTGAAAGCTCATCAAGAATAAAATCTAGCATGTCATCTCTTTACCAACACTTCATCTATAATCACTTATAATGTTTGTTTTCTGCTCCTCGTGAGCTGCATGGCAGTTTTCATTGTCTTTGAATAGCCTTCCATAAAATGAGAATTCATGTTCCATTTTGATGGGTCTAACATAGGCACCAGAACAAAACACAGCAGAAATGAAAGGGAGGAGCTCATTGCCACTGTATGGTCTAGAAACTAAAAATATGAATCGATTTGAAGAAGAATTCATTATCAGCTAAACACAATAGTCTAAATATAATCTTGTCTCACAAAGTCTGTAATTGCCAAGCACTGGCCACTCATGGGACATCCATCAGATAATTCTATATTTTCTATGCTTTTTTTTAGATTCAGTGTTTCATTCAGCAGCATTTTCTACACATGATGAATCACCAGTTCCATTCTGCTATTAATAACTGTAAAAAAAAATTACTTTAAAAGTAAAAAAAAAATTTATAGTCATAAGTGCCCTAAATTTTCAGCAAATAGGTAGTTAGTCTCCAGCAGTCCTTTTATTATCATTCTTCAAAAAGTAAGATTTTCTTAATGGGTGTTTTACTGATGTAAATGCTTTAAAATACTGACCTCTTGGTGAAAGAAATTGTAAATACAAATATTTCTTCAATTATTTGCTATTTAATACTTTCATTTGCTCTTGAGTGTAAGTACCTAGCAAAAGAGCAAGTGATAACTATTACTAAAATGTTTTATTTTTGATATTTATTACCTCTTGAATCTCATAAAATTTTTAAATTTCAGTTAACTGTACAATACTTTAACTTTTCCAACAATTAGTAGCCACTGAGAACACAAGTGGTAACTTTTAGTTCCCAATGAAAGCTTCAGTTTGCTAAAGTCTGTATCAATTTCCTTTCAGAGAGGCTGATATATGTACACATAACACAGGTTAGAGACAAAGAACTCTTTAACAATTGTACTTGGAATAATTTTTTCTGACTGCCGTTTTTTATTTATGTAATATTTGTAGATGTTTTGCTATTGCACAGATCATCTGAGGTCCCTAATCTGATCTGGTTCCACATATTGAGCCATAATGTGGCCTTAAACCCATATCCAGTATAGCAGAATACTCCTTCCACAGGAAGGGGTGTCACTGAGAGGAAAGCAGACCATAAACTTTTAGGCAAAATGTATTTTTTTATATAAAATCAAATCAAATATTTCATTAGAGACATCAGGGGTTCTCCAAAGTTTTACTGATTCCAAAGCATTTTTTTAGATTTTATTCCTGTGGAAGTGATTGTACGTAAATCATTAGTACGGAAATAATCCAATCCTTAATAAAGTGAGTAGACATAGCTCTTAGTTGTGCCGTCACACCTTCCATGGTAATGTTTCCTTTAAGTACATCTTCTGATGTACAGAATTAGGTCTTTTAATACCCATTGGGTATTTCAGGTTCTTTTTTCATCTGGTGGACAAAATTATCTACATATTTTTTGGCAGGTACAGCTCAACATTTGCCTTAATGGTATTATACCAGTTCTAAATAACTACTTCGAATTAAATGACATAGCTTTGGTTTTTTTAATGGAGTTAAAGAAAATAAAGCAAAAATAGCGAACGCAGATTTCTGAAGAACAACATTTTAAGAAACAGAGAATTTGTAGTGCTGTGTCATCAGAGGAAATGTTCTTGATTTGACTGAATAGTCTGACGTGGCACTAGCTGACGGAGCAAGGCAGGCCTGAGATACTGAAATAGACCATGCATGAAAGATGCAGAAATGAATGAAAGGCAATAGTGAAAGAGGCTGATAGTACTGCTGTGATGCCACTGAAGACTGGATCGGGTAATACAACTTCTTCAGTACTGTAAATAATACTAATGAAGCTTACCAGTTTTTGTGGTGTCTTACAGAATTCAGTTTTGGAGTGAGCATAAGTTGACTGATATAAAACATGGTTTGGTTTGGTCTGATTTGGTTTGATTTTCTTTAGTTTACTTTGGTTTGTTCTGTTTTGATTTGTAGCACCCAGGAAGTTTAGAAAGACGATTCTCTTTGGTATTCCACACTTACGTGGTTTCATATGTGTCTGCATTAATTCAGATACTACTGGTGAATTGTAGGATGTATCTGAAAGAAAAGAAAAATAATACTGAACTCCACAGCTGCAGCACCTTGTGTACTGCTGCTCAGTTATGCAATCTGAGTTGTGGCTTTTTCCCAGGTAACCTGTCTTTTTTCTTATTTTGCTACTGTGGTCTAGACCATTTATGAATAAAACACGTTTGCAGCCAGGTGCCTATTTTATCAAATATAGAAATACTGCCAGTCCCCACTATAACAGATACCTGAATGGTCCTACTGCAGCTGCAATACAAAAAGAAACCATGATAATATTTAAGTACAGATAGCTGTGAGGTTAGTCTTGGTAGCAAAATATTATTATTGTTGACAGAGGAAAAGGATTAATCAATTTTTTTTTAAATAATCAGGAGGGCATTTTTATGGGGTCTTTTGGTGCTTCAGATGGTAGACTTCTACTGGCCAGCATCTCCCAAGGAAATTAATGTAGCAATAAGCTCTACATCAAAACCCTTAGAAAGGCAAGAGTTTTCCTCAGGAAATATACATGCAGTTGGCATTAACCTTGGATAGGAAATTTTATGTACATTTTTTATGTATCTTGGAAAAAAGGCAGATTTCCCCCCCCCTCTATTTTTAAACATAAATTTAAACCATATGCAATTAGAGGTATAATCGAATAAATACATCTTAAGGCATTAGTAAATGAGACACTCTTGTTCCATTTCAGAAAATAAATACAGAAAAGCAGAATGTAAAGGTCTAACTAGATCATTCTGTTTATCTTCCTGTGAGGAAAAGATGTCACATAAAATCTTTCAAATACTTTTTGAGGTCCAAAATTCAGGAAAGAGTATAATTTAGCCTGACCTCTTCCCACTAGTAAATTGAGATCCTAACCACTAGACTAAACAGTTATGAACATACTATATTCTTAAAAATCATGTTTCAATGGCATGCAATCGTATTAGCAATATACTTGAGGCTGCGTAGTTCAAAGCAAAAATAGATATATAAATAGATCAAATAAGACAAGAGTTCAGCTTAAAAACAGTAATAAACCAGAAAAGTAGGAATGTTATTTTACTTCTGAATAAAAATGTGCAAATCTCTCAAGTATATGAAATAAAAAAAAAACAAACACAGCTTTCTAGTTATTGCAAATCAACATCATCTTGAAATTTGACGTTGTATATCAAATATGGAAATCAATAGGGTCTACTAGTGCTACCAAATTACAGGTCTATATTAAGTTACTGGTAACTGACACACAAGCCGGCGCTATCAAGGTCACAATTATAATGATTTTAAAACCTTCACTTATGAAAGGCTACAATATTTATATCAAAAAATTCCATCTGAGAAAAATGTACCGATAAACACATGCCAGTGTGTGATTTTGCTTTTTCTTACTCCTTTAAGAATTGGAAGCATCTCATCAAACTCAGTTGTCACACACATGTTGCAGAAAGAAGGATGAGACTCTTCACACTGTATTTTTGACACCAAGTGGAAAAGGGATTGGTAGAGGGCAGAAGAAACAGATTTGCAATATCCTATTTAATAATAAAAAAAATAACCTCTGTGTTTATTTGTTACTCTTAGGATTGCCATCATGACTTTCATTGCCTTGTTTGGTAGCACTTAAAGTTTCTTTTAAGGCTCCCACTAAGATGAAACAAACTTGCCAAAATATAAGGCAAATCAAGCAGTTCTTTTCATTGTGATTGAGGCAATAACATCATCCTCTTTTCACAGAATTTTTTCCCCCTTTTCATTTCCTGAAGTCTCCTCTCTATTCCTTCAGACTGAGGGCAATCACATGCCTGCCTTTTCCCTAAATGTGTCTTATTTTCAGCCTGGGAATCTGTTTCAGGCAGATTTTTGAGTTTTTGAATTTTGCTGGCTTCCCCAGCAGCCTGATAGACCTGTTCTTAATGGGCAGCCAAATGATGTTTCAGACTTGCTGTCTTTCTGGCAGAGTGTGTTTGCAGTAGCTCGAGCACAGAGGTTGCATCACATGCTCATGGCCGGGCCAGTGGACAGAGTTCATTCCACAGGCCCATGGGCAGAGGCCCTGCACACACAATGCCGTGCCACCTAGAAACTCTGACGTTTGACGTTTTAAGGAAGTGTCTAACTTTTTGAATGTGGACAATATTGCACAGGTACACCATAGATGGAAAGTCAATTCCAAGGACGAGCATTACATCCCCTTTTTTTTTTCCCCTACAATTCCCTTCTTTTCTGATTTCCATGAGCAATCTGTTTAAAAGAGTTGGTATGGTATCTTCAAAAGTAGAAAAATAACCATGTTATATTTTTTCAGTTGGGCTGAATGTTCATTCCCTGTTAGGGTATAAGGATCTTTACCTCTTCCCCTTCAGGGGCTTGAAGAATGATGGCATGTTGCTAATGTGGTGCTCATATTAGAACACTATTAGGTCATACGAAAACAAAACCCAAGATGTTGTTCTGCATCCTGAATCCTAGAAAGCTCTATTATTCCTATTACAGCCATATTACACTGTACTGGGAATACATTTGGTGCACATGCCGCAAATTGGAGTAAACTACATGTAAGCCAATGTAGGCAAGGGAGACAGGACTTCTTGCCTTTCCCCAGTTGCCCTTGAAGCCTCTCTGCCTCCATGACCACGTCCTGGATGTCAGGCCCTGCAGGGCAAGCCCAAGGACACAACATTACAAGCCTCTCAAAACCTTTGTCCCATTGCTGGGAAAGCCTTGATGGGGCTAAACTACAAGTTTTCGAGCTGGGATGATGCTGCTAGAACAGAGTGCTTTTTTACTTTACCTAAATACATAACCTTGCCTACACAGAAGGGGAAGAGAGAGTTAATCAGTAAAACCCTATTTGCATTTGGGACAACATCTACCCCAGCAACTGGAGTCTTCACTGCCTTTAGTTGTAAGATCAGTTGTTATCAGGTTCATGTCCTCTTAATATTATCTAAAAATTGGAAGGTATGCAAAACCAATTCAGTGCCTGATTTGCTAAGCCTTCTCAGGGAGTTTAAAAAAGCTATTCTTGTTGCTTAAGAGCAGGAATTTCTTATCTATCTCAATATCTTGCTAAAATAAGGAGAGCTACTGCAATAAACCTATTGCAGTTTTACCGGCACAGTATCAGAAGCCTAACATAGTGCAGTTCAGCATGTCATTTCATTAAAAGCAAAGAGGGAAGACGGTACGACACTCATGGAAGTATGAAGTTATGTAATCATCCTCTAGTATTAAGATGACTAAGGCTTCTGTTTTTTCATGTGAATTTTAGAATTTTCCATGACCTCTGTCTGTACGAGCTGTATGAGAGATTTTGCTGTATAACCACCAAGGGAATGTAGCGTTTACAGTGTCACAGAGGGCAGCACATCTCTGCTTCATTCTGGCTGTAACCAACGAGGTAACATACATTGTAGCAATTTTTTCTCAGTTGACCATAAATCAAGCAGTGGCATGATTTGCAAATGGATCATTAACATGAAATACAGGTCTATGTATCTGGCAGACTGTTGTTCTGAGCTAGCTGGCAGGTAATTGCTGGTAGCATTTTCCTCCATTATTCGATGCACTGACAGATCTGTCTATATACTTTAGTTTTAATTGTAACATCTGCCCTAGAAAATATGCTCAAAATCCAAGCCAGAGTAACTGTTAATGTCTCTTTCGTTCCCATTCCCTCCTCTGAGTTACAAAAGGTCCTCTATTATTCTCTGCAAAACAACCACATGTGTGTTTGATTAACAGCTGAAGTTTGGCAGGATTGTTCCATCATTGTTTCACCCTGCCCCACTTGATGACTTGCAGCTACAGAATAGGTTCACCACCCTTGTAGCTGATGAGGTGCTGGGAGTGCTGTCAAACACAGCATCTCTGGTGGCTGAGTCTGAGCCACTGAGGACCACAAAGAGGAAGCGGTGAGTGATGGTGGTAGGAGAGTCACGGAAGCCCTCATCTGCTGACCAGACGTCATCTGGAGGGGTTTGCTACTTGCTGAGGCCTTGCATTCAGGACTTTGTGGAGAGGAGACCGAGCCCTAATCCAGCCTACTAGTCCCTACTGCTATTCCACATAGGCACCAATGATATGGACAGGGGTGACCTGGGAATTACCAAGTGTGTCTACAGAGCTCCAGGGGCAGTGTTCAATGGCAGGGGTGATTTGCGACATCTTGACTTAAGAAGTTAGTTTATGGTAGTATCGTTGCTGTCAGTTTTAATTAACTAATAATGACTAGAACACTGTGTTGTTTAAAGTCACCATTCTCTGGACCCTAATCAGGGGGAATATCCGGGACGGATTGTATATAGGATGAATTAATGGACAGCCTGGCAAGGTAACTATCCAGCTGCCTACTTGACAAGACTTACTTTTAGGGTGTCCTGAAGCAAACTACCTTCATTATAATACTAAAATACACACCCCCAGGTTAAGAAGACTCTTGCCCAGGTGAAGACCCTTCCTCTACGCAGGCACATGATTGAAGAGAATGACACAGCAGATATTGTAATCATATGTAGATTACTAACCGATCATTGTAACTGGGAGTGTACAACCTTGTAACTTTTGTGTAGAAATATAACAAAGAAGCCAGCATGGGGTGAGCTTGATTTGTGGAAGATCCACCTAGCACCCAGGCCTGAATAAACACACTATGTCTCCTGAGCATGTGAGACTGATTAATTGCACGCTGGGCACAAATCCATTTTTCGGACAACATTTGTAGGGTCCTCACTATTAAAGTGATTAACTGTAAGGTCTGTGAGAAAATACTGTTCTTTTCATTTGCTGCTACTTGAGTTGAGAAGATTCATGTACTAAAAGTAGCTCTTGGGGGGCTTTCTTTTCTTTCTAATAAAGAAACAATGTAATTAAAGGCATAAAAGGATGGTAGAGAGCCTATCATCTTGGCTGCTTTCAGAACAAGTTATTGGAACCTCAGGGACTGATGTTTTTGTGCTTAGTAAAGTGTTAAGACTTCTGGATGGGAGTAATTAAAAAAAAAAACTGGATGGGAGTAATTAAAAAAAAAAGTTTTTCACATTTTCCACAAATTTTCCACAAATTCCATGTGGAATTTGTAAGGATGGAGCTTTCTTGGATTTTATGTACCTGATGTTCTTGTAAACACCATTCTTGTGCTTACAGGAAAAAATAGAATGTTAGCATGGTGCACGTGTGCCCACACGTGTGTGCTGAGCTGCTGTTAGGGTTTAGTGTTTGTATCTCATGCATTTTTTACCTCTCGTAATCCACTTTGGGCTTTCTTCTCTCAGGGGTATTTAATGATTTTAAGCCCTGGTACTTGACAGAGCTCTATGGATCCTTCTTTGTGTGTATGTGTTCTGATAACTTATTTGTATTTGATGTGTATTTGATATACAGTTTTACTGCTATATTGTCTGCTTGAATGAAACATTTAATGAATAAATTCCTCAATTTAATATATTCAAAGACTTCTATAATAAATAAATAACTGAAAAGAAAGTAATCTTCCTCTTCGTCTGTCCTCATAAAAATACAAATATTTCCGTGTGTTATATTTTGAAATTAAAGCAAATATTCAGACAGGCTTCAAAAAGAAGCTATGAATGTTCAATTTAAACTATTTTATATCATAAAAGCTGACATATGGACTATTTATTATCTTCCCTTTCTTGAATCTGATGGCAAAAATCAGATTGATTTCATGGGAATATAATGAAGTCCCCATGTAAAGTCTGCAATGAAAATACTTCATAAGAGGGACAACTTTGTTAGCTGCAAAACTTAGATGTGCCAAAGAGAAGGAGCCCAGAACGATCACCTCCTTACAGGTCCAGGTTTTGAGAGGGGTTGCAGTACTTGATTTATTTCAAACACATTCTTCACTTTCTTCTTTACTGAAATATTTTTTAGCATCTATTTATCTGATGATCCTGACAGCAGCACCTTTCCTGAATAAGTTTTCAATTAATCTTATATACAAAGAAAATATATGCAAGTATATAAAGAGTCGCTAATATTTTCCAACCTGTAATAATAATGAGTAACTTTTTTTTTTTTGAGACATCACTGAGTAGAATTATTTTTTTTAATACAGTCTTAGCAAGTAATTCAGAAGTTGCTGGAAACAAAGGGGGGAAAATTATTCTAAATAAATGCAATAGTCCATACAGAATTAATTGTACTGTGTGAAAAGAGGGCAGATGCATGCATAGTTTGCATTTTCTTTTTACCTATAAAAATATAATTTAAAAGCAATGTTATAGCTTAGAGGTTATTTTTAAAATCACTCATACAGAGAGTAAAATTAACTTATATTTCTATCTGGCTTATAGTGAGATCAGCTTTGTTTTAAATTTATGCAGCAGAATTACATTTTTCCTATATTTAAGATTTTCTCCTTGATTCCTGGAGATGAATGACTATGTAGTGTTATTGCACAAATACATAATTTTTAATACATTTATTCCACATTACTTTCCAAGTACTTCCAAAAAATAAATGTTGATTTTTCATAACTGATTGTCAGAAATTTGACTGTTCTGCACAATCTTCAATACCTATTTGTGCCATTAAAACATAATATAAACACAACTTGCAATTAGAGAAGAGTATCTAAGTGTGTTCTCTATTACATGGATATGTTATCTATTATAGGTTATACGAAGTAATGCAATAAAAATACTGTATTACCAAAATGGAACAAAATCACTTGGATATAAATCGGAGTAGCTTTAATTGTGTTTTCCTCCATGGGGGGGACGGGGAGAGGAAAGAAAGGGAAAAAAAGGGGGCAGAGAACTTTTTAAGAAATGGTACTGCTCTTAGAATCTTTTTCTGAGTAGACTAAGCATATATAGAATGTTCTTCTGAGTTACAGAGGTAGAGGACTTCTACACAGGCCCCATGCAGAAATCTTCACAGTTGAAAAACTTTCATACTGAAAACATAACTTTTCCTTATAATACTGGAACAATCTTTTCCTTAAAGAGAGAGATCTGTGGGCAACTTGTACAATTGATTTTAAGGCATTTCCCCTTTGGTCTTGGCAAGAAGTCATCCTTGTAAAGGAAAAATAATCTGTAGAGAATAATCTTTGATAGGGATTTCTTGTATAAAAATATCTAATTTTCACAAGCACTTAATAACTTATTTGGCTTTATCATCGTCTTTTTTTTTTTTTTTTTAATCAAAGACGGAGGTGTTGAGAAATACTTAATGCAAAATTCCTTATGTATTTAATACTTAAAACACATGGCTGGAACTTCATTCAAGTGACTCTCTTTTGAGATTTCTTTTGTTGCTTTGTAGAATGGCTTGTTAAGTGTCTCTTTTTGGTAGATGTGTCATAGGCTATCTAACATTTAGTTCCACATCCTGCACTGTTTTCTATGGAGCCTGTGTATTTATAGCTACTATACTGTACCCTGGTAAAGACAGATGGCAATGAACCCAGCTGGGAATTTCTGTCTTCCTTTGTTCACCAGCCTTTTATTCAATGACTCATAACGTCAGATATGAAAGAACACCAAAAAATATTGAGTCAGTCACAGTAGAACCAAATGGTTCTAAGTGCAGAAAAGATAATTTGTATCTGCTTAATAAATAAATGAAAAGAAATGGATCAATTATGTATAACAATTGAAAACATGTTATAGACAATATTATCATTGTATCAAAAAGTGAAAATATAATTTTGAAATAGAAAATCTAGAGTTCTTATTCTTATAATGGGAATTCTTATTCTTATAATGTAAATTCTGAAATATTTTGAACATTTTTTCACGTACGATTTTTATCCAGGCTCCATGTAACTTGCCCTGAAGAAGCTTGAGGGCAAAAATTTTACCTGAAAGTAGCCTTTAAGCATAAGAGAATATTATAACAGCTGATTGAAACTGGAATACTTTCTGAATACAGTATCAGATTTTTAGTAATGAACTGAATAAGAAATATTGTCACAAAGAGAATGGTGTATGATGATGTTTCCACCTTTCTCAATTCCACTCGCCAGATTCCAAGATGCCTAAGGAGCTTTACTTAAGTTTCTGTGGTAACAAAACCTTTATGTTAATATAACATTTCAATTAAATTCTATGTCAATTAGTTTAAAAGGCTAATGAAACAATTGACAAAACTATGGTATCTATAAGGTGATGAAGATGCTCTTTTTCATCTGGGTTATTTTGTCATTGTCTAGAAGAGCTAACATCAATATTACTTTACTGCAATGGAAAAGACAAACGATGAAGGTCACTTACATGCCACATTTCAGAAACTGTTTTCATCCCACTGCACAGAAAATGTTGCTGGCACAGTAGCTGTGTAATCATTTTAATCTTCTGGCCTCTGACAAAATGTTAGCACTAGGAGGTACTGAAATTGTTTAGTTTTGAGTACTTTAACTGTGGCTGGAGTTTTTGTTTCTTTTTTTTTTTTTTTTTTAAGCAAGAACATTCAAGGACTATTGAAAACAGCAGGGTTAGGAGTGGATTGTATTTATTTTACTCACAGTCTTGTTTTTTTTGGCACTTCTGCACAGCACAATTTTGTCTTGAGCAGATGATCGTGTGGAACAACACTACCAGTGGAAGCAGTGGACAGAGACTTCACGCTTTTGTGAGTTAAGAACTAGATGAAAGACCTGAAAGATTTTTTCAAAGTTCTGTTTTGATCATGCTATACAACTTCTATGAGGAAATGTATAACAGGCTGAGATGCCGTATTGGATTGAATTAGCTCGTACTGAGAGATTTTTGAAAAGGACTATTGCAAAGATGTACTAGAGTGTAAAGATGGGAGTTGAGGACAACATAACCTCTTATGAAAAGACATCGTGTTGTGCTAGAACTGATATATTTCGGAGCGGTTCAATGGAAAGACATAAATCCACTAAAAATTCATTAAGAGTTATGCTGGCTATGTCTCAGATACAGACACAAGAAGAAGAATCAGAAAGTGAGGAATGCCTGTGAGGACAAGATGTCAAAGAAGAAGGTGTGATTGATCAAGCCATGAATCAGGATGTGGACATGAAATTGAATCAAAAGACCTAGCTGGGAAGGAATCATTATACTCATACTCTGCTAAGACACTTGAGTAGAATAATGAAGACAAAAACTAGACACTTGCAAAAAAAAATCAAAATAATTATTTTTAATGATTTTAATGGGTATTTTTGATTTTTTTGAGACTGAGATTTTGTTTATTTTTCCCTCACTGAAAATATTCATCATTTATTACTTTTGCCTGACTCTCAGTAATTGGTTTTTTTGGGTGTTTTTTTTTATTATTTTATTTTTTAATCAGTAATAAAGCATAGGCTTTTACCCTGTAAACTGGGGGAATACGGTAACATCCACTTCCACTTCTGACAATGAAGTCACTATCACCACAAATCTGATTTATATTGCACAAAATGAGCAAAGAGAAGAGACTAAATTGGTATCATGTATTTTTTTAAAAGTTTTTCATTAAGTGGAGTATTTTCCATGACTGGAATTATTTTATGTAGACTCCTTTTTATTTTATTTCTGAACACTTTTAATAAAAGCAAAAGAATATGCTAATAATTTCAGCATATATTAGAGCAAACTAAAAAAAAAAAAAAAAAAAGGGA
>VYZM01020700.1:49726-62841 GCA_013398915.1 Dromas ardeola
AAAAAAAAAAAGGGATAATAACTCTGCAGCTTCATGACCAGAGCAGTAAAATGATTTCTGCTATGATACTGTTTTATACCAAATGGAGAAACTCAAACAGCAGAAACTAAGAACACTCCAAAGCCCAGAAGTTCAGAGGGTGCAGCTGAGATCATTGTTATGATGTCATTCTTCGTATCAAAAAAAGTTCTGATGTCATTGTTCATATGGAAAAAAGTTTGTATGTGACTCTCCCATATATGTGGTATAATAGCTCTCACTGGCTACATAGCAAGTTATGAAGGAGGATCTTCTTCAATGGCTTTGTAAGCAGTTACAAAATCCTGAAACCACTGAAAAATTCCACAAGAGTTTACGTATTTATCATTTTTCTAAATAACATGGTTTTCATTTTTTCAGCTGAAATGTTAATTTCTGTTGATGGCGATCAAAATGGTATTTTCTTGTAAATCAACAATTCACTGTAAAACCAGAGTTGTTTACCCTCCATACTCCACATTTTTCAAGACTCCTTTGTCCTGTCACTAGGTCATATCACAGCACTCTCTGTGGCACTTGTACCTGAAAAAGTCGCCTTGTTTCACATCTTTTTCAGCACAGGAAAGACAAGAATTCCATTTTATTTTGCGTTCTCTTGGTCTCTTGCCTCTGATTCAGTCCTCTAGCACAAATTCAAATAAATCTTTTATTAGATGGATATAAAATAGTGCTTAAAACAATGAGCATTTAGAAAACCAATATTTTCCAGATACTGTCCCCTTAATATTTTTACCTGAATGTGAAATGTGCATGTTAAGACATAATGAATTCTTCTTTCCCTGCTATGAACATTAGAACAGCAGAGAAGAAAAGTTAGTGTAGCTGTTAGCTATTAAATAAATTAAGTACAATTTTATTCTAAGAACAACTAATATAGCAGTCAGGATCAAACTTAGAGGAAAGGTAGAATGACATGCTAATAATACAGGACTACTGTAAAACACGCTCTTTCTCCACTGCTATAAGTTTGCTTTTTAAAAGTCCATAAAAGTGAAATCTGCATGCAGAGAGAATAATTTTTTCAACTTTCAGGTACACAGCTGTTCTAGGCAAAAAGTCAAAACTGTCCATTTTTAAGTTTTCTGTTGGCAGTAGTACAAGGATCAAATATTGTAAGCAGTAATTTGAAATAGCTTTTAAAAAATCATTTTGTTATCCCTGTTTGAGAAAATCTGAAGTGTCCTTATGTGAAAATGAAATCTCCAAATTATTTTTTTTAAAAAATAACTGAAAGCTACACACTGTTAAGAAGTATTTGAAAGTTACTGTGATATGCCCTGATTTCAGATTTAGAATGATTCAGTGGAGAATACTCTGAAATACAAACTACCCATCATCTGCTTGATCATTCATTCATAAGATCATTTAAGTTGGACGGGAATTCAGATCTCTAGTCCAAAATTCTGCTCAAAGCAGAGTCAGGTCTGAGGTCAGACCAGGTTGCCCCAGACCAGTCCACCTGGGACTTGAAAACCTCCCTTGTACACTTAGTACCTAAGGCTACTTAGTGTGCAGCACACCTTAAATTCAGGGTAGTACTCCTTGCATTTAATAATAGACATGTTTAAGCCAAACATATAGCCAAATCTAACTAGGCCAGCTCTCAACAAGAAATGAAGACACAGACAACTTCAGGGAATGATTCATCCAAATGTACCTTAAATATTTATCTAAAAATAAGATGGATTATCCTTTAGGGATACTTTAGTTTCTTATATATAAGTAGAGAAACTCATACTAATTAAAAAGGGAGACTAGAAAATAAGCTTAAACTGAGAACCTAGTTTTTAGGTGTCTCTGGGTAGGTTATGTGAATCTTACACTTTATTAATTATGAATTATTGCTTTTGAAGGTACTAACTGCGGCCTATAATGACCATCTGAAAACATCAGTATTTTAAGCACTGTCTTGTTAATATCATGCAAGCTGTGGGCATGAATCATCAAATCATTCAGCTTGGAAGTAGCCTAAGGAGGTCTCTAGCCCGACCTCCTGCTGAAGGTAGGTACAATATATAATTCAGACCCGGCTGCACAAGACTAGCCAGTCGGGCCCTGAAATCTCCAAGCATGGAGACTATACAACTTCTGTTCATTCCCCATGCTGCATGTATTAGTGTAGAGGCATTTCAAAGAGGCACCCAAGTGTGCTGATTCCCCAGTACAAGCTTGAGAGCTTACCCCATAAAGCTGGTCTGCAGGCACTTCTGTCTTTATATACTTAAGCTTGAAGCAATTCCACTTCAGTCCTGTTTTGCTGATCACTGTGTCCCTTCTGTTCCCGTCACCCTATGCCAAAAGCTTACCTACCCCATCTAAAATTTCCTCACTTGTTTTTGGAGGAAGCTCTTCTTACCAGTTTGACCAGCTTGGTGGGAAAGATAATGTTGCCCCACTTAGTTAGGTGGCTCCCATCTCTTCCAAACAGCTGTTGACCCTCTAAGAGTCCCATGGTTGTAGAACCTGAAACCCTACTGCAAACACCAGCTATGCAAAGAACTGTTCACCCATAAGATCTGCTGAGTCCTCCTAGCGCCTTTCTTCCTCACTGGCAGGATCAAATCAAACGCTATCTGGGTCCCCCTGTTGTCCAAAAAGTGGATTTGTGCCCAGCGTGCAATTAATCAATCTCACATGCTCAGGAGACATAGTGTGTTTATTCAGGCCTGGGTGCTAGGTGGATCTTCCACAAATCAAGCTCACCCCATGCTGGCTTCTTTGTTATATTTCTACACAAAAGTTACAAGGTTGTACACTCCCAGTTACAATGATCGGTTAGTAATCTACATATGATTACAATATCTGCTGTGTCATTCTCTTCAATCATGTGCCTGCGTAGAGGAAGGGTCTTCACCTGGGCAAGAGTCTTCTTAACCTGGGGGTGTGTATTTTAGTATTATAATGAAGGTAGTTTGCTTCAGGACACCCTAAAAGTAAGTCTTGTCAAGTAGGCAGCTGGATAGTTACCTTGCCAGGCTGTCCATTAATTCATCCTATATACAATCCGTCCCGGATATTCCCCCTGATTAGGGTCCAGAGAATGGTGACTATAAACAACACAGTGTTCTAGTCATTATTAGTTAATTAAAACTGACAGCAACGATACTACCATAAACTAACTTCTTAGGTCAAGATGCTCCGTACCACAAATACTGAAACAGAATGGCGTTGAACAGAATTTGCCCTGAAAATAGATATGACCATCACCTCGGTCCCCTTCCCTGGGTCTGGTTGTGACCAGCACTGGGGGACAGGACACTCCCTTTGACCCATTGCAATGTCCCCGTCCTGGCTGATTGCCTACCAGTGCTACGTGGGACACAACCTTCCTCACAGTACTGAGCATACATGAATGTGTTCCCATTAAGGTGTTAACATTTTCATTATTTATTGCTTTCTAACTCTCATGGTTGGGACCAGTTGCTAATGGATTCATTGGTCTTGTAGTCCCAGGTTAACCTCTTTTACATTATCTGTCTCTTCCAGTCGTGTTGTCACCTTCTGACATACCATTCCCAAGAAGGAAAGTGAAAAGTTCATCTGTGCTTTCCCCCCCCCCCATGCATACCTTAAGAAATTAACAGGGGGTAGATGTAGCCCAGAGCTTTCAGGTGTGCCTCCCTGGCAGCTGTTATCTGAGCGCTGTTTCTTTCCCCAGCAGATAAGGGCATCATGCCATGAGTTAGAGCTGGGTGGATATAGCTAAGGACTCATTTTCTTTCAGAGGTGCATCGGTTTCACTCTGTGACAGATATAAACACATTCATTAGTGAGTAGATGGATAGCTGTAATCTGCACTGCTACTAAGCTATTGGCCATTATACCTTAAGAAGAACTGACCACTTTAGCTAGATCAGCAGTATCAAGTATATTTAATGAACGGAAGCAAGTTGAATTTTATTTTATAAAAAAATATTTTCCACAATGCCCAGAGAATTTCCCAGAAAAGTACACAAGGCTTGTACTTTCACGCCTTGATTTTTCCTCAGGTAGTCAAGCCTTCTGCCCACCAGATAAATATAAAAATGTCTTTGCTTAGCGCTAATAATTTAATTATTAATGAATTTTCATTCAGGTCCCCATGGTATAGTCCAACAGATAACTTTGATAGAATGTATTGATCATGACAAATTTCAGTTCTGGGAAACAATCCCCACAGAAATGGCTTTTCTTTTCCCCTAAAAAAATGGCTAAGCTGTCCACCTTTAAGTAAGCAAGCAAGCTGACTTACTACATTTGTATTCTCAAATGGGACTTATGAAACCTTTCACTTTCATGAGTTTAATTCCTCGCTGCAAATCTTCTGTTGTAGAAGGGGGGGAAGAGACCGTACAGTGAGGTAGAATGCAGTTTCCCTTGAATAGATTTTGTCTCAGAGCAGATTAATAGTCTGCAGTTTTATGACATGGTCTTTAGAGGTAAGGCACTGCATTACCTAATTAAAAGATGTATAATAAAAAGGAGGAAAAAATCAAAATAGATTTGAGGAATTTCTTTGTTTAAAAATTATATGTATTCAAAAGTATTATGCCTCTTTGCTCTTGGTCTGAAGGATATCTTGAGAAAGGTATCACCATTAATGGACTCCAGGTTTTCACTAAACTGAAGTTATTTATAAAATATAAAAAGTATAAAAAGAGTTCTTCTCTAAGTCATACTCATATTTGCATGTCTTTTCAACTATACAAGCTGTCTTAAATGAAAAAGTCTTAATAGCCTGCTGAGAAATAGTAATACCATCCTCCCACATAGGAGCCATTGTCTTTTATAGTATTGAATTTCTTAATTTTATCAACTATAGTTGTAATTAAAAAAAAATATATATATTCAAAGGGATCTATGGATTTATTTGAAATAAAACAATGAATAACTTTTTCTTACTTATTTAAAAATTGATGTCAACAAACATTTTTTTTGCTGTCATTGGAATATTTTTGTTTGCTCATTGTTGCTCAAAATCAAATTTCTACTTTTTTAAGTCATGGGTTGAACCTATAAATCTTCCTGAATGTTGGATCAATGCAAACCTTTCTATTTCTATCTAGATGTCCACTGATATTTACAATGGCTTTAATCTTTTTGTAATTCCTTAGTTCATTGATTTTTTAATAGAAAATTTATGTAATTACAGCCTTAGTGCAGTTCTATTGCAAATAAGATCACTTTCCCATGTAAGGCCATGATTTTATTCATTCTTTGTTTGGAGGGTGTATCTCTTAAACTAGCCAAACCCTCCCTGCTTAAAAAGGAAAAACGATGTTTTCTTTTGCCAAAAAATCCTAGTTGTTTCTCAAAAGGAGAAAATGGCAAACTTCTAGGAAGGATAGCAAAATACTAGGCATTAATGAAAGTACAAGGAAAAAAAAATATCTTTTTAGATCCCCACACATCCAGGGCAGTTAAGTTCCCTCACAGTGTTTTATATCACAATGATATCTTTCTCTTTTTTTCTCTGTTTAAAAAGTGCATCTTTCCTGCAGTGATTTTCCCCTCCCCAATTTCAAATCGGAAATGCTTATAGCTCTGTGCAAGATGTTAGAGCTACAGGCTTTATCTATTATCAGCTGTCAGTATCATAGCCTGAAAGTTAGGAAACTACTCTTAAGAGAATAGTTAAGAGAATAAGAGAATATCCTACTTGCTCTGACTTGGAATGAGTATTCATGTAATGGGACCTCTTAGCTTGGAAGCACTCAAAAAAGAAAATGACATAATGGATTTCAGTGCCATAAACCTCTGGTAAAAATGAGACCTTTTTCCTGAGACAAGAGGGCTTGAGGACATAACACCAAGCTGTTTTCTGTTAGAACTAAGGTTGGAGAAAAATGAAACCAAGTATCATGCAGAGGCAAGAATCAGAGCGCACCAGTAAAGCATACAAACCAATTTTTTGCTCACAGCCTTATCCGACTCAGGCTAATCACTTCGCACCTGGCTGTCTTGGAGCTGTGCAGCAGAGGAGCTCAATCCCATATTGCTGACTGCAGAGGAAGAGCCGAACACTCTGTGCCCATTAGAGGGGAGGCAGAACTCATTAGTTATCCAAAAGAGAGAAGGAAAAAAACCTAGGATCTGGGAATCATATTTCTATATGTAAACATAGAGACTAATATCTATATTCCAGTCTAGATATACTATTTCCTACAACATATGTCACAATGAATTAGGTTTAATTACTGAAGACAGAGGAATAATTGCTAGCAGTGGAAAACTGATGTATGCAGGAGAAATCAGGCCATAATTCCTTGTTTTGTTGCAGAATCAAGACTGGAAATCTATAACGCATCTACAGACACTGTAGCAAAACATATATCTGGAAACTATAGCTTTTTTATTTTTTTTTTTTTTTTAATCTTAAGGTAAATTTACTTCTCTGGTACACATAAAAGACATAGTAGCAAACTTAAATGTATGCATATATTTCACTTTAGGATTATAAATTTGCCTGTCTGAAAAAGGTTAGAGATAGATACCTCACATTGGAGCTCACCATAAAAATTTTCTTTAAGGAACTGTGATAACTAGCAAATTGCAGTAATTCTTACTGTATGTACTTAATGAAACACAAATGCAATTTGGGATATCCTACACATGAAAGCATCAAAACAGACTATTTGATTCTGGATCATATGGCACTTAGCTAGTTCACTGTAGATAGTAAAAAAGTGAAATACCATACCTGTATCAATTGTCTGTACTTGACAATTATGTGAAAACACAATATGATTGTTCTGGGAACTCTGATACTTTCATCTGATTTGGTCTTTATATTGGCACTGAAGTGTGAAGAGTATAGGTTTTCTATCAATTAAAAATACTCTTACAGAGCATTGTTGATAATCGTTGATAAATGAATGACTCATGAGAAGTTTTGGGTTTGTTTTTTTTCCTTTGAAGGGTTTGATTCTTGGTCTTACAGTGTAATTTGACTTTTGAAAGCTTGTAATTGAGGGAATTTCTCCAGATATGTGTTTTGACCTTTTTGTGGCAGTCTGTTTCAGAACAAGGATCAGTGTTTGGTGAAAACAACCATAAAAGCTTAAATGATGAAGTTTTAGCCTACTGTGGATCTGTTGTCATACATAAAGTGCTGGCTTATGTTGGGCCAAATGTTATTTCCCTGGCCTCGTCTTGTCCAGAGACAGTTGTCTGGATCTTTATGGTTTGAAGCCTGCCACTGAGAGCACATTACTGTGAACAGAATTTATAGAATCTTCATACAGGTACTGCTGCTTAGAATAGCTGTGAAAATATTGTGTATACTGTGTATATTCCTAAAAAATTTTTAAATAGGTTACCCTTTTCTATCAGTTAAAGATCTGATCTTGATTGCCTCTTCTCTATGCCTCTTCCCTTTTTAATATTACAATCTGTGAAAGAATACATCAGGAAGGAAATTTCTCTTGCAGAAGGCTCTAATAAACATGTCAGGTGTATTATATGGAAACTGTCTGTTTATTTGGAGTTGAAACAAAATATTAGCATACGAGAAAATGTGAGCACATCTTTGGTGTCTTTCATTTTCACCTTTGGAAGGCAAAAGCATTTCATATTGTTGTTTACACTTTGTATCAAAACAAAATAAAAAAAAGTATTCTGACAATCTCCTAATAAAAATGTATGTGCTGGTTGTCAAAAGTTATTTGGGAGACCTATTCTATACATATACAAATTCAGGGCATTTATGTTTTGAACATTATTGACATTGATTTGTAACACGTCAAAAGCACGAAATACCATTTTTAAACTTAAATTATTCCAAACATATTCAACTATTCTTTAAAAAAAAAAAAACATGTGAAATGAAAGGAGTATTTTACTTCCGAGCTATTATATCTTCTATGACTCTTTTCCCTTTAAGGAACATTTTCAAAAGCTACATTTTAAAAGCCTCATGCTGGTACATTATTCCTATGAAGTGCCACCTACTTACTATTTTCTTACTGTGTGACGGGTGAAGGCTGCTGAATAAGTGAACTTTGGCAGAAGACAGAGCACAGGGAAAAAATAACCAAGCAATATCACATACATAGTGACACAATACATACAATATTACAACTTCTTCTGGAGAAAGAAAAGTTGGTGAAGTACAGCGTGAGGAGAGACAGTAGAAGATAACAAATAAGGTGAAGTCTGACAGGCCTTCAAAAACAGGCTGCAGAAGTAGGGAAGATTAAAAACAAATCAACACATACCAAAACATCTAATCCCCAAAATCAGAATCTGGTCAAAAAGAGCCAGGGGCAGCAAAAAAGTTCACAGATTGTAGTAAAGAAATTAATCCCAGGAGTGCTGGTCTCCTGGGATTCTCTTTTGGAGTGTAGTATCTGTTCTTTATTAGATGCACTTAATGCTACTTCTTCTCTCTAACGCTTTCATTGAGGAAATAGCACATTAACTAAGGAAAGGTATCAAGCGTCCTTTTGAAAGATCTTGCTTTCACTTGATCGGCTTCTGTAAACCACACACATTCAGTTTGTTACTGCTCTGACAGGAAACTATTCTGGTTCATATAGAATTATTAAGTGTGGACGTATTTTCTGTTCATCTGTAGTTCAAATATACTTGAGCTTTTAAGTGGCTTTGTTATTAGACATATCTAGAATACAACTGAGTACTATATACTAACTTGTGAGGTTTGAAAATGTATTTGTTTATCCCATTGAAATGAAAAACTTCTTGAATAATTTTAATGTACTATGTCAGATGCATCCACTGAAAATGGTAAATGTTGAGGCTTCTCCCTCCTTTTCTTCTCACTCCTTTCTGAAATTCACGAGTTTCCACCTTGGGCTAAAAAAACATTTTGCATTGAAAACAGTATTGAAATTGAAAAGATTTTGTGGAATGATTCTGCTTAGATGAACCAAGCATGTTTTGATGAAAAAATATTTAGTAAAAAGTGCTCCACCTTCCCTTGTTGTCACAGTCAACAGTAAAATTTATAGTCCACTTGTATATCTAGTGCTCTTGACTTGCCATACATGGCAGTGTACAGGGAATATGTACTTCTTCTAGTTTCTGCTCCAACCCTAGCTAGAAGTTTCCTGCCAAATATTTAGATATCTTTTAATCCTACTCCTCATTTTTGTTGCTGGAGATGTTAGCGATATTCATGCAGAAATCTGACCAATCCGAAAGCCATTAATGACTTATTCATCTTGTTAAAATAAAATGGGTTTGAGTTCACTTTGAAAGTTTTGGACAAGAAACTCAGCTTAACTTTGAATCTTAGTCTTCTCATGAATCTGCAGATGTACTTGTTTCTTTTGTATTTCACACTGTGTTATACTAATACTAGTATTATATAGGTTAGTACCAGTATATTAGTACAGGTATTAGTACCAGGTTATCCATCTGTAACGTATCTACAGATGCAGTTTTATTATGGTGTTGTTTGTATGATCCTGGGATGCAGGTAGCATATTCTGTTGCACACTTTTGTCAGACATCTTTGTCTTTATTGGTGCATCCTGTCATTTTGAATACTGAAACTCCTCCAAATATAATTCTACAACGTAAATTGTGGCCTCATAAGTGTTACAACAGGTTTGGTTTCCAGCACTTTGCTGCCTAGTGTACGATGTTCACCAAGCTGCGCATCAGGACCTTTACAGTCATTGATGGTTGTGGAGCACACATCGTGCAATATATTTACTCACTTCATAAAGAATAAAAGTTCCTCACGCAGGCTGTGATGCATGCTAAAAGCTTATGTAGTTTCTAGGCAGTATGGTAAGCTCATGGGAAAAGAAATAAACTTCCCTGTGAATTACTACAGAAGTTACGTGTGATTCAAGAAGTCCCTGAGGTACAAATCCAAGGTGGGAGAGTATTCAGAGAAGTATCACTCCCTAATTGCCCCGTGTTTATTTTTTTCCTTAGGTATGCATTTTTGGCCACTCCTGTAGGTGTGGTACTGTTCTAGAGGGATATTTGGTCTCACTGACATCAGTCTTACTTCTCATATGGTTATGAGCAATGAAACATAAGAGACTTTCTGGACTTTGAATGCAGTCCTCTGCAATTTCAGGTAACATTGACAACCTTTTTCACAATCTCTGTTCCCAGATCATGTTGGTTAGAGTTTACCTCTTCTCAAGTTCCCACATATATTCCTTTGCAGGCACAGCGGAGGTGAATTCTTTGAATTACTCTCACTTACAGCAGGTGTGAAGGTGCATGAAGTAATTTAGTCTAGCTAAAATCAGAGATTTGAAAGTCAGTCCACAATACCTTTACTTATGATTTAATTATGTCTCTCTCTTTTGCATGATCAGCTCTTCTCTCCTCTTATTTACCTCCTGCTAGTCACTTAAAACTAACTGCCTGATTTTAATTACTTATGTTTTCACACTGAGCACAACTTTTATTCATGTATTCTATACTGCCCTCCACCATTGGTCCTAACTTTGGAAGTACAATTTTCAGCAGTTTTCAAGGTGCTGGAATTGGCGCTAGAGAATGTGTTTTGTACTTCATACTCTGTAAATCTTCACTTATGCAATTCCTATGCTCTCCTCAGCTTTGTTTCTATTTGCAGTCCCTTTATTCCAGAGAATAAAAAAAAAAAGCACAGACTAAAATTTTTCTCAGTAACGGAAGCTGTGTAAAAAAGTGATAGACATGTGACGCGCACCTCCCTTGAAAAGTAACTATTAGAATTTAAATATTCCCTATGCTATGTTAATAAATACATTTTAAATAATATCCATTTAATATACATTTTAAATAATATCCATTTAATATACATTTTAAAACTGCTTTATGGTTTTAACTTTGTCCATTAAGTGACACTTTTCTGACGTTTGCTCATAGATAACGGTAACACTAGCTGCAGACATAATATATGATATTATAACCCTCTTAACAAAAAACAGTATGTGCAACTCTGTAGAAAAGTACCAGTAATGAGACCTCATTCAGTCTAGAAAAATACAGATATTACATTGTCAGCAATAATTCAGATAAGGGCCACATCAAAGCCTCTGCTTGCTAAAACCAGCAGTCTTTGAAAAATAACCTGGAAGAGTTCACACATTTTAAATGTAAAAATAACACAAATTGGAGATTAAAGTCAAATATATACTGAGAAATACAGAAAATGAGTTTGAAAATGTTGTCCTTCTGCAAAAAAACACTCTCAAATTTAACAGGAACAAAATGAGTAAGACCTTAGAGAAGCAGCATTAAAAGGTAGAGAGCGGTATATAAAGTAAAATATTCACTGAAACTCACACTAGATTTTTATACAAGAATACTGAGTTTGATTCACTGATTTTCCCATTTTGCAGCTGCTTTTATTTTCTTTCACTTTATTAGAAATCCTCCTTTGCTTTCATTTGCCTTTCAACATTTGCAAATGAAAGAATTTTCATTGTCGATTAACAGAACTGTTCTGTGTATGCGTTAGCTGGTTAATTGCCAAATTAAGTGCTATTCTATGGACCATTCTTAATAGTTTGGATTCAAATCAATACTGTGTGCAGCTATTATTCATAAAAACCATTTAAAAGTGTACAGTTATATAAAGTGTTCTGCACTATGTTTTTTTTAATATTTTCATACAAGCGAAGTAGAATGAGTTGAATGCATAGATGAAAGACTAAGAACAATAAAAAAGATAACTGGAATGATCATGAACTAATTTCATAAGCCATTCCATGTCAGATAAAGCATATATACTTTTAAGTCCTGCTAAAGAGCTGCCTTTAAACAGAAAGCTTTGTCCATCTGTGTCCATTTTGGTTTACAGCATATAACTCAAGATATTTTAAGAAGGTTTAGCTTATAGAGAGTTTTAAAGACATCAAAGTTATTCAAGCATCTTGAGAAGTACATATGGATTTGCCATATGCACAACCAAAATGTGGAAGCACAATCCATAATTCAAAATTTTGTATATTAAACTATGTAAGTCTGACACCTTTGAGTTCTATATGGTTTTCCTTTTCAGCCAAAGTGCTCTGAGCTCAATGTAAGGAAGAATTTTGTACAGAAATTCTTGATGTGAACATACTGGATACTTGTAAAGATGTCTTATTTGACTATTTGACTTTGAAATAACAGGGAGTCTCTTTTCAGTCTATTTGAACCATACCCATAAAAGTTTTTTGTTCAACGTTTCCTTAATATACCTTAGAAAAAATCTTGACTATTTGGGGTTTGATCTTGAAAATTACATAAACGAAAACAAATATTGGTAAATTACTATTAAAACCAGTGAAGGGTCTTATCTAAAATATAAAATTTGAAAGAGAGTAGAAAATCAGTCACTGGGTATGTCTAGCTCAACTATAGTCATGTCTGGCATGATGAAACCGTACCAATGGAAATGAGATTAATCTGTTTGGTACCCCTAACCTTAATACTTCATTAATTTGAAAGGAATGTTTCTTCTCTGATTTTGTTCATGCATTTGACATTCATTGAGTAGAACTAACATTTCTGCAATTAAGTCGTGTCCATTAAAATGGTTCACATATTTTTATCCTTTATGCCATCCTTCTGTATGTCTACAATATCACATGTCATTATAGCAGGATGTCTGCTGAAGAAATCAGTCACTTTATGAAATCTTAGAACCTAATGCTAAATGACTACTGTATAGATATATATAATTTATTGTTTTTTGTGGAAAAACAATTTTCCCATTTTATATATAAACCTTTGACTTCTATCATGAGGAAGGGCCTAGTTTCATAGCTAGCATTCAGTTTTCCTGATTTTTCACATCTATGTGTTTTGTACATCTATTACAGGAACTTCTCAACAAATAGTATTTTTTGTAACACAGTAATCAGAACTGAAATAGTTATTGAAAAAAAAAAACCAGACGTGTTTTGTAATAGTCAATTCTCACCAGTGATATAGAGGACTGTGTCTCAGGATCGTGCTCCAGCCTGGAAGAATAGCTCCTAAAATCTGTATTTACCACTTCATAGCTGAGTGCCAGAGTTGTCTGCTTATTCCAAGGCAGTCTACCACTTGCTGCTTTTGAATCTCATAAAAATGTAATCCCCATTGGAAGAGTACATCATAATTGTAAACGATAGGAAAAAAAAAAAAAAAACAAA
>VYZM01020701.1:6323-34427 GCA_013398915.1 Dromas ardeola
AGTACAAAGTGCTGTTTATCATGAACTATGGCAGCTGTTGCATACTAATCATCAGTTGTTTTTGAAGCTACATTAAACTTTTGCAAAGCAGCAACTCAATGTATCTGTATTTTATTACAAATTATAAAAAACCCTCATTAATTGTAATGCTGCATGTTTCTATTAAAATTTCCTCAACCTTTCAGTGAATTTAAAAATGTTTCTGTTAAACTTTCCAAGATAGGAACTGAAGGGAAACCATGTTGTTTTGGGCTAAAATGTTAACATTCTTTTCAATACGGCTGGGAAATAATCTCGTGTATAGTTAAACATAAAGGTGATAAACCGAAGAATACATCTTTACTCTTCTTGAAAAAAAGATATTAAAAAATTATTATGTTCTTTTTATCATAAATGTAACACAATAATAATAGAAGCCATTGCTCTATTCTCTCCTTTCCAATAATTCATATTACACAGAATTACTGAATTAATTTAAGATGAAGACCTCATACACACCTCGGTTGATACCAGAGAATTTGCACTGAAATGTAGTTTGAAAACTATGCACTCAGAAAGAGAGGACAAACACCCTTAACAAGACATCATTTCAATAAACAACCGTGAGGGTCTGTTTTCAACTTTTCATTTTATTGCTGGCTTCAGAGCACAGATTTCTCTTAGCACTTTTAAAATTAATAAAGTATCACGCAAAATTCAAGTTACGTAATTATATTGTTTTAAAACGACATTCATTTTACCTTTAGTTTTCTTCTTGCATTGAATTTTCTCAATTGTTCTACTGTTTCTGGAAGATGAATCTTGTATGCATAGCGATCTCTCTCCTTAAAAAAACCCACAAAAACCAAAAGAAACATTAAATACAAACTCTTAATATTCTCTCCACAATAAGAAACTAGACAAGAAATGCACCAGCTAGTAAGTATCCTAAGGAGAATGAGGATTTGTTGCAACTTGGGGAAAACTTCAAGAAACTGAGAGGATTTAAAATATTTTGAAAGAATTCTTAACTTGGGCCAGGGATATTTTCTTTTTGTAATTTTATTTCCCACTTTGTCGTAAGACCCTAGTCTTTTGTTTTACTGTTGTGTTGTTAGTCATTCTATGGCTAGCATTGATCTTTGAAGCTGGCAAGCACGAAGTAGTTCTGCTTCTTGGGATTCACAAAACCCAGTGAAGCAGCGTGTTCAAGCACTCTTTTAAGGGGTGCTTGACACTTCAGGTAAGCTTGGGAGATGGAGTATGTGCCCAGCAGAGCAGTAAGTGCCAGCTTGATGGCTGGTGAAACCAGGTGCTAGCTTACAGGAAGAATTCTCCATTGTCGATGCAGACAAAAAAATTTGCCAATGAAGAGTGGATAGTGGGGACTGAACTTGCAGCAGCTGACTACTTTCTTTCCCTGCCTCAATTCATCACAGAAGCTACACAGGCTTATTAATTTAATGTAAATGTTTATCACACACCTCTCCTGAATCAGAGTGAAATCACTGGCAGAAGTAATTCAGTCTCTCTAGAGATGTCTCTGTCTCATGCCGTATTTGGCTGCTATTAATAAATGGTTTAAAGAAAATTCTGAGTCAGGAGGGGAAGGCAGTTCATCGTAAGCAAAAATAAGAGAAGACTGACTATCAGAATGCTGGCCTAAGCTTGGAAACAAAGTTGTCTCAAACTAAATCTTCTCTCTACTTGCTTGTCTTTCAACAAATAACATCAACAGCAGAAAGAGACCACAGACACCTAAAGTGCTCTGCTATATAGGCAAAACTTGCACATTCGCATTACAGAATTATCTTTTTAAAAAGCCTAATCAGCTTAGTTGCTCAAACAGCAAAAATGGCAAAGTTTTCTGCCAAAATAACCCTCAACAAAATCCTTGCTTTGGCATCTAAATGTAAGTTCACAAAGTGAGGAAAAAGACAAATTATAAGCAGGTAAAACCAGATCACCTGTGTGTACCACAAACTCAGTCACTGGAGTATGATCATTTGGTATTCCCAAACATGGTGTGCATTCCTATGCTCTTTGAAATATTTGATGCACTATGATGCATTTACTTGGAGGTAGAAGAAGAACACATGAGCCTGTGCTTCCCAAGTTTTTTTTTGCGGGTTTTTTTGGTGTCAATATTTGTCTAATGTAGAACATCTAAACGGTCCAGGAGAAGACACCAGAATAGTACCCTTTCCAAATAAGTGCCCTGTTTAACTTAATGGTATTATGACTCTCTCTATCCTGGGCCCACACTATAGAAAAGAAATAGAGGATAACAAAGAAAAAGAGTTAATTCATCAGTTTCTGCCAAAGAAAATACAATGCTCTGAACCAGTACTTGCCACCTTTTAAATCTCCAGCACACCCATCATTCTCTAACTCCAAGGTTTAGCACAGCTGATTAATGGGACTGCCGATAAGCTAGGTGTATATTCTCCTGCTCCTGCTGTTGATCTTCAGTGTCCAGCAAGTACTCTTCCACTGGCTCAAACTGTGTTGTAAATTTTGCCACCACTGAAAAATAATTTGACTACCAGATGCCACACACTTTTATGTAGTTGCAGCAGCCTTTGAGCAACACACCACTACATACTTCCTTCAGTGGGGTAGGATATTTCAGGAATCTAATGTAAGAAAGCAGCACAGCTAAGTAGCATAATGTACTGCAAGAAACTGCATGGCTACATGCATAGTAGAAAACAGGCCTAGATGTGACTGAGCAAAGAAGAGATCAGAAATTACTGCTCTGGAGTTTGAGAGCCACAGAGAGAGAGACAAATACCTTCTTCAAGCTTTATTCTACATAGCCCTACTCCCTGCACTCTGGTGCTGCCGAAGTGAGTTTTCTCTTGCTGTTAAGCAAGAGTTTAAGCCTGGCAGTTACCAAAATCTCAGGCTCTAATCTTACAAAACACTTAATGCATATTATCACATATTTTCTACAACACCATGTCTACTTTGAAAAGTTCAAAGGAACAAATAAATAAATCTTTTTCTCCCTTGAAGAGGAAATTGGTATCTAAACAGCCGCTTTTACTACCTTTAACCAGGGATGATTCAGTGCTTCATATACTGTTATCCTTTCTGCTGGATCCAGCATAAGCATGCGGCGTACCAGATCTTTGGCACTTTCAGAAATATGGCTCCATTGCCTAGGATTCATCTGATTACATGCAAGAGAAAAGAAATTAAATTAGTAACACGAATATAGAAAAGAACCTATATTTTATGTAAAGTAATTGTAGAGATTTAACAGTGGTTGGTACTTGTAAACATTTTATTATAATACATGTAAAAGAAAGTTTCTAAGTTTTTTAATAACTTATAAAACTGTACATTAGTTGCTACTGAAATAGCATAAAAAATTGAAAACAGAAGCACTGTATCACATAAAGGCTGACATATCGTTGGTATTATGTTTTAATCGCAGTATAATTTTCTACCTATGCTACATTTTGTTCAGATAAAAGTGACCCTTCACTAGAAAAAGAAAAAATAATTAGGCTTTGTCTGACAGTTAACAATGCATATGATAAATGTAGAAATGAAATCTACTCCATATCTATATCAACCCATAATTTCATGCCAGTGATGCAGAGTAAGAAGGGAATCAGCTAATGCCTGTTGTGAACTATTCTGGTCCTATCCCACAGGTATCATGGGCAATGGCTCTTCCCTATAAGTTCCTTTCAATTTTACAACAGTTAAGCATCTTCAGCCACACAGGCAGGAAAGCATACTGACATGTGATCAACAATACAAGCAATTGGAACACTTTTTAGAGCAGAACTGTATCTTTAGGAGACAACAATGTGAAGGATGATTTAGAATATATTTTCATCTTGTGGATATGCAGGTTTGTGTCCAACTAGTCAAGATGATGGATGCCTGATAAAACCATAGTAAAGTAAGAAAATTGTTTCTGTGATAAAGGATTCTATACTTCAGCTATTTCTAATATTTATTTAATTTATGAGGAACTTAAGTTTTATTTAGTTGGTACACTGTTAACTACAAGGTACTACACGAAAATTCAAAATTAGAAGCAGACTCTTCAATGTTATAATCTGTTCATTTAAAGAGGTCCATTTTATTTAAAATCAGTCTTTATGAAAAATGACTGCTTTAAATTGGAGCTCTCAGGAACATTATCTGGCTATGGAATGCACATTCATAGTTGTGATTTGTCATTTCTTTTTCAGCTCTAATAAAATGAAGGTAATTGCAAATTTGCGGCAAGACTGTTTTGAAATCCTTATACTATTTTCACTGAATAGACATATTATTGAGGAAACAGGAACAGGAAAGGAACTAAGAAGACATAACGTGCTGGCCATGACTTTTTTTTAAACAAAGAAAATTTAACTTGTATGCTTCCAGATGGTTTTAGCTGCTTAAGAGATTCCATGAAGAAATCTTTCATAAAGCGAAACTGGACCATCTACCAGTCTATGCAATCCCAAAACTAGTGCCGTGAAGAAATCCTCCTGTTTCTTGGAATAGAAAATTTAAAGAACGAAAAATGCACTCTGACCAAGTGCTGTACCACTACTATCACTTACATTTTAGCAGACTACTGTTAAGTTCATATAATAAAATACTTCCTAAACCATATTACAGATGATCAGACAGTTTCAGGATTTTCTTAATTCTCTAATACACAGCCCATGTATGACCTTGGTTGCAAAGTAGAACAAAACCAATCGCAGACAAAACTGCAAAAATAGTGAAGTCAAAGCTTTAAATTTGTCTCCCTAACGGCCCTAGGATGCTTATGTTGCGAAACATGCTTATCTTGCATGCACACCAATTAACTTTCAGTTGCAAGTGTCTCCTTTTGAATCACCAGCTGCACTTTACTTTATACTGTACTAAAAAGAAAAATGCATACCCACTTTTTTACAGTAACATGCATTTTGTTTTAAATCAAGGCAATATGATGACCAGCCTTTATGACAGTTCTTTTAGTCGATTAAAAAAAAATTAAGTGATCTATAAACCTAAGGTAACATACAGTATGCTATACTTCACAGCTAAACCTTATGTAATTCTACCAAGCTCAATATACAATTAAGCGCGAGTTGTTGCACCCATTTATTATTTCATCTGAGTAAATATTTCTGTATTCCAATTCCTAACATTGATACAAAACACAGCACGAACAAGACAGACTGGAGAGAGAAAGTCACCTCTTTTCCTCTGTATCGCAGACAGGTTTCTATAAGCTTCAAATTTAAATCAGACCAAATACAAAAATCAACTTCCAGAAATTTTACCAGCAGAGCTTAGCTCACTAGAAAAGGATTAAAGTATACTGTCATTTACCTTGTATTTTCCTTTAATAATGCCTTCAAATAATCTTTCCTTGGTTCCATAAAAAGGCAAACAACCGCTTAGCAGGATAAAAAGGATCACGCCACAACCCCAAACATCTACAGGCTTCCCATAAGGTTCCCTTTTTACCACTTCTGGGGCCATAAAATGAGGTGTTCCTACACGTCCTAAATGGAAATAAGAACAAAACTGAGTCAAAGTGATGTATGTCAAACATGGAAATGAAGAATATCACTGCATTAAACTAAAACAGTTTTAGTAAGTTTTATTCATGGGTTAAACTTTTAACACAACTCTTTTTTCTTTATGTTCACTATTTATTAGATACATCCAGTGAGACAAATCAGTAGTTTCCCTTTTGCTTTATTTATACTTTTATAAATTGAGGAACCCTACCCTGCAGACTGTGAAACAGGATTTATAGAAGAGCACTAAGATTCTTCAGGGAAACATGCCACATAAAAATAAAAATATCAGTTTGGACAACCTCTGAAACAGGAATTATTTACCCAGAGAGCACGCACAAAGATATTAGAGAGTTCTGATCTACACTGCTTACTCGAAAAAGTTGCCTCTAACTGGCAAGAGTATAGTTTGGTCTGATACTCTGCCCAAATCTTAGACAGTCAACTGAAACTGCCAACAAGAACGCAAAATGCTAGCAAATGCGTTGTTCATTTCTTTGAAGTAGGCAGTATCTTACCACAGATAAAAAGATAATGCTAATTTGTTTCACAGGGTGCTTTCAATGTGTGCCACACAGTAATGGTTCTGGGACAGTCCTGATTTTGGATTGGTAATGAATGTACACCCACAGAAACAAAACATATTTAGTACCAACAAATCTTTTGACTGGGTAAACTGATCAGAATGACTTCATTCAATTTCTGTGTAACACATTAAGCCAAATAAAAGCAACAAACATTTTACCTCTCCCTATAAATGTTTCCCATTGTAAAGTGGATTTGCAAGAATTAAGCTTTGAATGCTCAGAGTATCACTGACACTTATAAATACTTTAGTCTTTGGACTACCCTGGTTCCACCAAGTAACAGCAGAAGAAAAAAACCCACAACTGTAGTAAACTGTTACCACTTGTACCACCTTCAAAAATTATTCTTGCTCACTGATACTACAGTGGACTTCAGAGGCTCCATTTAAGGCCTGCAGCACCTTTGTGCTGGCTTAAAGAGTTTACAATGCAGCCTAGAGAATCTGAGGTGTTCACATGGCATGTATTTAATTCAGTCTTGTCTTGTAAAGAGACGCTTGCTAGACTAGCCTATCCTGCACACCACTTGAATGCGAGTAAGATAATTCACAGCATAGGTAACAAACACCTAGGAGACTATCTGGCAGTAGCTTACTCAGTAAAGATCATGCTTCTTTTATACACCTAATGCAGGAATATGATCTGACCATGCTTTGTTAAGCAGTCCCCACTCACTCCTTTTTGCATCTACAAGGATTAAAACATTGACAGAAAGATGGTAGCTTTTTCACCATACTGTTCTTAAGGAGAAACAACACGATTGTCAAACTTCTTCACCTGGCTTCGTATTAAACCTTTTCATTCCCAGTTTATGAGGCAATCCCTCTGCCAAGCAAATGTTAGGAATCTGCCTGTGACAAAGGAACTCTACCTCACCACTAAGCTAGGCTGGCGTCTCTCAAAGTCCATGTAATCTCGGCTGACATGATAGCAAGGGGCCAGTTTCTTTCCAGGCTGAAAAAAGAGTAAACCAGCAAGATGCTGCAAGTCCAGCTCATCCGTTATACCACTGGGGGAAGGGGAAGGATATTTACTCTGGACAGAGAAAGACAGAGATGCATGCACATGGGGAAAGATTACTAATTCTTCTTGTTAGTTACACACAATTTATAGGCTTATGATGTATCTTTCAGCCTAACCGATAAACTTCAAACTCAAATCTTCAAGATTGCAAATATCTCCTTAGACAACCCAAAGTGCCTCTTAGACGCCTGGTGACAGGGAAGGAAAACGGAAAGTATATATATATCCAGTACGCACAAGTTGCTGAGAACTCTGGGGTTTTTCTTTTTTCTTTTTTTCTAATGTGCCTGCAAATCTGTATCCATAAGGGTTTCTTAACATTTTTCCCCCTTAGATGTCATCATTTGCCATAGCAAAAACATTAACATTTCCAGCTCTGTATCAGGCTATGTGTGTACATACGCAGCAACACCTGCACGTTCAAACAGTAGTTGTGTATCTCTTAGACTGCTCATGTGACATTAGTGGTATGCATACCACAGTCTGGAAATCTTTAGTATAGAAGACATCATGCAAGACCGCAGAGCAGCCTGGCTTACACAAGTCTTGCTTATCTCAGTGGTAAACTTCCTGTCATTTGGGTGCAGAGGTACCCATTTGCAATTTTGGAGCAGGTGTAACCTTTCTTACACATTGAAAAAAACATTTGTGGTAAGAAAGTTCGTTTAAATCTTTTTTATCAATGCGAATGGAAAATCGCATATACTCTGAAGATTCTGCCTTCCTACCAGGAATGGCTGTTATGGGATCTGGGAAGTCTAGAGAAAAGCAATTATTCAAAAGACAAACAGCAGAAGATATCACAGCAGAAGACAAGATATCACAAGGACAAACAAAGCTATTTAAAAGAGACATTAAAGTTCAGGGAGATATACAGTCATCTGGATTAAGTAGCTAATGAGACTAAGAATTCTATGTATCAAATGATACCTAAGTTGATTTAATGTGTATTTCCAATAGTTCGGGGCCTTCTTTGTATTTTAAGTAAACAATTGCAGACATGGACATGGTAAAAAAATGACTACGTGCTGTGAGAAGCAGACCTAAAGGTTTGGGGTTTCGTTTTGGTTTTTTTTTGCCAATGCATTTAATTCTGCTGGTTATTTGCAGTACGGTGAAGGTTGACTTATAGAACACCTTGTTCTGAGGAAGACATGTCCTTGGCAAGTTACCCATCCTACATTTTCTCCTATGGTGTAAAACAGCATAGTTAGCAGCAGCACATGCTACATAAGCAATACAATGGCATTATTGGGTGTGGGTGTTTCGGTGTCAAGGTGATGGCAGTCAGGGGGGAGCCTCTGTGAGGAGAGGCTGGGGCTGCCCCATGGCAGACACAGCCAGTTCCAATGGACTCATGGCAGGGCACAGCTGAGCCCAGCAGCCAGGACGGTGGTGCCTCAGGGAAAGCATGTGTAAGAAAGGGAAAAACATCGTCTGGCAGTGAAGAATATGGGAAAAAGTGAGCCTGTGAGTACCAAGGTGAAAGCAGGAGGAAGCAGAAGAGGTGTTCCAGATGCCCCAGCAGAGATCCCCCTGCAGCCCATGGAGGACCCACCCCATGCTGGAGCAGGTGGCTATTCCCCTTGAAGGAACTGCAGCCTGTGGAGGACCCACTCCGGAGCTGGGGAAAAGTGTGAGGAGGGAGGCGCAGCAGAGAGGGGCTGTTATGGACTGAGCACAGCCCCCGTTCCCCATCCCCCTGCACCTCCTGGGGTTGGGGGTTGAAGGAGTCAGGAGCAAGGGAGTGAAGTTGAGCCTGGAAAGGGAAGGAGAGGAGGTGGTATTTTCATTTTTGTCTTAGTTTTCCACTACCCAGATCTATTTGAAATGGCTGTAAGTTAAACTGGGTTTCCCCAACTCAAGTCTGTTTTACCTGTGATGGTAAGTGGTAAGCAGTTTGCGTGTATTTACCTCGACCCATGAGCTTTTTCATCCTGCGTTCTCCCCCTGCCCTGTTGAGCTGAGAGAGTGAGTGAGCAGCTGGTGGGAGTCTAGCCCTTACCCAAGGTCAACCCACCACATCTGGTTATGCTGCTATTAACAAATAGAATACTGATTAAATGGGGAAAAATAAGATTAATCTTCCTCCAAAGATACAGCTTGTTTCTTTCATTTCTAGTTTTCAAATATCACCTTACCTGATTTAATCATGGGCTATATAAAATAAGTAATCGACAGTGTCGAAAGAGTATGAAAAGTGTGTATTTTTTTGCTTCCTTCTCCTCTTCAGCAAATGTTTCAACTTAAAATTACTTTGCAGAAATTGATAAGCAAGAAAAATCCTTCATTATTCATATGCACTTGTAAATATATGCAGAACAGAATAGTTTCTTGAAACTGAGCATTAATCAGCTTCCCTGAATTTTGCAAAGCAGGGTCCTGATGGCGGACAACAATTTCAGATTTCCTTCCCCCCCCCGCTTCACTTCCTGACCACAGGGCAAGGAAATACAAGAATACTTACAAAACTAGTGAATAACAACAAGAAGCAAACATAACTTGCAACAGTACCCTTATAAAAATTGCAGACAAAACATAATATGCAAGCATTTCTTATGCAGTAGACATCCACTGCCGGCACCCTGTTCATTAGCAACGACCTTCATCATATTATAGTTTTTTTCCATAGACATATTTTTTTCTAACAGAACAAGCTTCTTGAGGTTTATTTCCTACTTTCTATGTGACAATAGACAAATTATAGCCTCTTGATACTTCAAAGTTCCCATTTTGCTTGATCTGTTGACCTCACATCAGAATGTGAGACTGCATGTTTAATTAGTATTCAAGAGCTTGTACAGACAAACTGACAGACTGAAAAGTTATGGTTAAAAACCACTGTCCTTCCCTGATCATCCCAGATTTTCTTCTCTTTCTTTGGAAATTAAAGAACTTAGATCATAGCGGAAGAACGGGATCTTTATTGCCCTGGTTCAAAACCAGTATACCATAAAAATCCACTTTAATGAACTGCTTGATGTTGAGCAGAAGGAATAGACTAGTTCGATAATAGGTAACATTCTCCACAGCTGTTTAAGACCCCAACAGACTGCAGCTATAAACTAGATGAAAAATGGATGCAACTTAATAGCATGGTGAAAAATCAGTACTACTAAACGTTAATATGCACTTTTAAATTTAATATGAGAACTCCATAAATACAAATTAAATGAGAAAGAAGGCTAGGCTAACTTAATAAAATCCTGCCATTTACCACTGCTAGATTATAATTAGTGAAAATAATTACAGAATGATTTGGTTTCATATCCTTTTTTGTACAGATTACAAGATCCTGATACTTTAGATGGGGAGGGCTGTGGTGGTGGTGAAAATCCCAGTTTCATCTCCATGAAAAAGCAAACCCAGAACAAACAGAAATTTAACTGGTTGAGACTGAACTGTTCAGTTAAACAAGGTAAAAAAATGCATATATATGTGTATGTATGTATTAGAAACTTAAAAAGGTTAAAGTCATTTCTGGAGCAGCTGTCATACTCGTGACAACTAACCACTTCACTAGGTTCATCAAGGGTGCAAGTGATGATTTTGAGGTTATTCTAAAAACTGACCTAAGCAAAGACTGCTGAGCTGCGCTTCTGAGCTGTGCTTAGCTCAGCAAAATGAATGGAGTGCACACATGAACTTACATAGATAGGGATTTTTCCTATGGTGCAACTGCAAGAACTGTAAGGTGAGTATCAGTAACAAGATAAACAAAACCTATACACAGCAAAGTTTTCTAAAATCATGGATACTCACTGCTCTTTAGACCAAGTATCACTTCAGCTGAGAATTATCTAGTGGAAAATTTGCCTTCTAAACACGTCCAGTGTAAAATTTTAAAATTCTTCTCAACAGTTCAATTGTTTTAAAATATTTTACGAGCTTTTGCATTTTCTTTGGTGTTTTGGGAGAAGCGTTGCAACTTTTTGGAGGCAGTATGAGAAAGAACAGTAAGCAAAGGCATTTTTCTCTCTTTATTAGATAACTTCTGCCTTCCACAGGTCCTATATTCTTCAGGATGTAAGAACACACTCATGGATATATTTAAATGACTGACCATGAAAAAATAACATTATTTTATTTAAATAAATGTTGCACGCATGCATACACACATGATTTTTAGTTGCATCTGTATGTGAGAAGAAATGATATAGAAGACTGGAATCAATTTTCCGTCTATGTATTTCTAGGCTTTTCTTATCTGTTCTAGAGTAGCATTAACTGAAAATCATCAATATATGAAGACTCAGCAGTGGTATGTATTCAATGTGATACTTGCCTCCATCCAATTCATTGTGAATAAATGCCTACATCTAAGTGTTTGCTGACTTAGGAAGCACTCAATGCCTGAATAGGTACACACATTAGACATCTTATTTCTAGGGGTAAGCTTACTTATCAGCCAGTTTTGAGATATGTCGGTAGTCTGGAAATTTATAAAACTGCTAATTTTGCTGATTTTTCCTGTGGCTAAACAGAGAGCTTCAGTCTTCAGGTGTTGTCAATCTGATATCATTCACAAGCACTAAAGATAAATTTTGACTTACCTTTGATAATTTAGTTTCTATGACTCTTTCCATATTATTCCAGACAATAGGGCTATGCTTTCCACAAGAAGAAGAGTATATACAGAGACCCAATCAGATTTTGTCATCCCTAAGGCAGGGGATTGATGACCAAGATATCAGAAGGAAGTCTTTCAACAGCAGTAGTATCTGAACGATGTATAAGGAAACAACTGGAACAAATAATTTTTAGGAAAAAAATGTGAGGTACTAATAAACATCACCATCTGACCTCTCACAATAGTGTAATAAGAAATATGTTCATAAATTAAGGAGTTTCTGCAAGAGTGGGATGTCCAGAATAATGTGGAAGGAATCAAAGACTCACACACAACAGATCAGATAGATCAATACTTTACTACTTTTAATTCCTTTCCACATTACTCCAGACAATAGAGATGTTTAAAGCAGGCGTACAGAGGAGATGACTAGATCAAAAAAAAAAGAAAAAAAAAAAAGGCAATTCAGCTTCAGCACAGAAGATTGTCTGAAGAAAATGTATTTTAAAAGATGCATCAGCAGACAACTGGACAACTGGATATTAGTGTCCAGAAAACGAACAATGCAAAGATCACACGTTAACCAGACAAATTACAGTAATTGATTCAATGGCCTTTTCAGCCATAAAACTGTGATGGAGGAAGTAAACCTAAATTGACTTCAAAACACATTAGCCTCCTGTAAGCACTCTCAAATCGACCCAGATGTGAAGTAGAACTTCTGAGAGACAGTAAAACACAGCTGTATCTTTTAAGTAAAATTTTAAATAAAACAAGAGGCAAAGTTTCAGAGAGGCTTATATTTTTTTATTTTTCAGGAAAAAAAAATAAAAATAGTGAAATAGTGCTCTTCCTTTGCAGAGGAAAGAAACACTACAATTTAAATGAAAGAAGAATACTAGTGTAGGACCTCCGCTTACACATATTTACCTCTCCACGGAAAACCAAAGAAAGATTTGCTGTATCATTCAGACACTGATGATGAAAAGGAAAAAAGTGTACACAGTGTGAAAAAACAACATTTGAAAAATATGCTTTTTAAACTGAGGTTTATAAAACCACCAAGAAGATCCAGTTTGGTGAAACACTGGTACAAGTTGCCAGAGAGGTGGCAGATGCCCCATCCCTGGAAACATTCAAGGCCAGGCTGGATGGGGCTCTGAGCAACTTGATCTAGTTGAAGATGTCCCTGCTCATTGCAGCATTGCAGGTGGGTTGGACTAGATGGTCATTAAAGGTCCCTTCCAGCCCAAACCATCCTATGATTCTATGATCATTTTTACATTGATGGAAACGAAACAAAATAAGGAACTTAAAGGAGAACTCCCCCCTCCCAGTTCCATAGTCTTATTTACAGGGAAATTTGTGCTACTGCCTGCCTTTGCTATTTTTGTAGTAAGTCTAAAAGACTAGCTGACAAAGAACCAAGAACACTTGATATTTATGTGCTGTAGCTCTATAAAAAACATGTTAAGATGTTTTCCAGCAAGATGATGGTGGCTTTGTTAGGATACTGGAAGATACTATAGGATTCTGAAGCACTTAGAGGAGCTAATAATACATAAAAATCAATACTGGACTGGATTAGCATCATGGTACCTGTGACATTCTGCTGCTAAAGGTAGAAAGTGAAAAGCAGTTAACTGCCCATAGATAAGACTTGACAGTTAGTATAGAACTTCATACCATTTAGGTCTATATAGTTATCTTATTTTGCACAAGTTGGAAACAGGAGAAAATAAGTAGATTATGTGAAGGAAATAGCACTTGGGGACTCAAAGGCTTTTTTTCCTTCAGACTTTTATACCATATACTAGCTAAAAATCCTGAGATTTAGCATCCAAGATATTTGATATCTGATAAATTGGATGTCACATTTATTTAAGAAAATATTGTGAAACTCATATTACATTCTGAAAGAAAAATTGTCCAAGGAAGAAGACAGAGATCACAATGTGAGAATGCTCTGTTATATCACTGACTTCACAGAGGTTCCACTACTCCAGCTGCATCATAACCATGCAAACATGGACTGTTTCTTGTCTACATCCTGTTCCATAAAAGAGTACACTTATAAATTATGATGATCTGTAGCTACTGTGTATACTGAAAGAATTTCCTCTTAAAGTACCTATTCCAATGCTTTAAATGAATACACTTAGCAAAATTTTCCACTTTGATCATAAGAACTGTGAGAAGAGACCTTCAGAGATTGGTAGCTCATGAAAACAATTTCCTGTAACTCAGATGATGTACAAGCTTCTTATTCATTGCATTTCAGCTTACGGGCAAACAAAAAGTATTTCCTTACATTTTGCCTTCTGGGCTTATGAAAAATGAGTTATGGCTGAGTACTTTTTTTTTGTGTCTACATTTTTAATAATAATTAAACACTCTGAAAAAATAAAACTCCGCTGGGTTGTTAGCTGATAAAATACAGTCATATTCCTAAAATCTATTCCACAGACATTTTCATTAATGACATCCAGTATGATGTCATAGCTTGTTATCATGAGCTCCCTTACACTTCTGTTAAATAACCCTCTATCTGCTCAAAAGAACACTGTAATTATAATCCTTCTAAACAACACAAGTCTATCTTTGGACTTATATCAAAAGATTTAGACTGGTCTACTTTCAATACCTGGGACATAGTTTAACCTTATTACAAAAAACCCCTTCACCCCCCAAACAATTTATGCACACTGGAAAAAAAGTGTCTTTTGTTAAGTTAAAAAAAATCCCATAGTCCCAAACAAAGCAACAGCTGTGCCCTAGACAGCAGGCTTAGAAGACATTGAGGGAGAAAATTCCCTTCTTTTTGTGTTCTCCTGGGCTACACAAAATCTGGTCTTGTCAGGCACCGGTGCGGCAATGTAAAAAGGTAAGCAAAATGGCACAAATGTAAATGCATGAAAGCAAAAAAAAAATAATTTTAGAACACCGGTAACCCCTGATTGTTTTAGATATAGCAACTGCTATTTTAGGAGAAAATACTACCACAAAAGAGAGTGACCATCATAGATCTTGAAGAGGTTTTGCATAACGGCTGGGGTTTTATGCAAGATTAAGGGAAGAGTCCTATCAGTTGAACTTTACTACAGTTACATTACTTTCAATGTTGACATGCTTTTTCTAAAGGAAAGCTGTCCTTTTCTGATTTAAAAGATAAACTACTCCAAGTAACATAAAATACGGAAAAATAAAAAAATTCTGCTCTTGAACACCATGGTCATCTACATAGGGATTTATACTAGCAATGGGTACACTCTGGTAGAGTATTGTGGTAATACACGTTACCTAGATACAGAAAGATTAATAAGTATTGTACTTGCTGTAAGTATGGGGCAGTGTGTTTTCAGTATCATAAAAATTTTAAGGTGTACTGAGCACGGAAATGGGTTAGAAGCACAGGAGGTTTTAGGGTCAGTAAGAGAACTTTAATGCCACAATAGCTTTTATTCAACAGAGAATTTATTTTTTGATGTGTTAACCACCAAATACAGGAATTGCCATGCTGAAAGGGAAATAATTGACTATGTTAAGCTGAATCAATGTTTTTCACTAAAACTTAGAAAAAGAATGTGAAACTGAACAGGTTGGTTGTTATACTGCTCATTATAAGGAGAGTTTCTATTTCATTTAGGATACAATTGAGAAATAAGTAGTGCCTGTAATTCCTTATAATTACAAAACAAACCCTATCCATAGGGCATATGGATAACTTACTTAAACTTACTTACAGGTAGATAGACCACTTTTTACAAGAAATGTATAGCCCAGTTCGAACAGACAGTATTGTTAACTTTCATATAACACATATGAGGTGATACTGTAAAGATGAAGAAATAAAATCTTGCTACTGCTGTGTAGGGGACTGTCTAGTCATATGCCTTCAGGTAGGACTCTGGAAGGGAAAAGAACTGCCAGATAACAGATGTGGTTTGTGGTATAAAGACTGGAATGGAAGATGAGAAGAAAGAGATAAGAAGTCTGTTAAGGAGAAAGCCTGTAACAAGTAGTAGAACTGAGACCTTCCATGGTATATAAATGAAGTGGAATTTCTCTGGGTATCCCTGAAAGCATGAGGAATTTGAAGCTGAAAGTAACCACTGTTAACAAAAAGGCTACAAACTGGAAATGACAGTTGAGAGTGAGGAAAAAAAAAATGAAGGCAGACTGATATGGCAGAAGTTGAGATAGATGAGGCAAAAAATACAGATACAGAGAAATAGTATACTGATGAGGCTTAAGAAAGGAGCTTCTATAAGTACTGCAAACAGAACCAGAAAGGAATGAAAACATTTTTACATAGAAAAGGAAAGATTAGTGCAGCACTGATAATTGCATGGAGGTTGAGCACATGAACGATGAGTGGGATTGCAGAGCAGCGAATGCTAACAGGTAAGGGAGGACATGACAAATTTTGTGGAAAATGCAGGATTTTTTTTCAAGTTGAACTTGAGGTTTCTTGCAAGACAGCTAGTAGTCTGAAAGAAAGTACACTGTATCTGACTACCTCCAGAAGAGTAGCTGAAACACAAGAAAGGGATAAAGTTGCTCAGTGAGAATATAAAGAAGAAAAATGAGAGGATCCTTAACAAAAGTGTAGGAACTATCACTAAAAAAAACAGTGGCTGAAGTACAGAAAATTTGAGAAACAGAGGAAAAGTTAAGAAAGGAGTGACCTTTTTATTAAGGAAACAACAGTAGCTTAACTGGAAGGGTATTTTCTTTGAAAAGATGTATCTAGGTCTCTAGGTAGTAAGATACCTGGATATTTCCAGGGTATTAGTGATATCTGGAAAGAGAATAGAAGCTGTTGGTATGCTTGTATTGGATTTGCTTTTTATTTTAAAGAGCATATAAAAGCCACATTGATGCAGACCTTTAAGTAGTTGGATTAGGAAATCTGAGTTTTTGAAGAAGCATGGTACTGAGAGGAAGTTACTCGTCTCGAAAAAAACAACCCGTAAAACTAATAAAATCTTTTGTGGTAGTCTCCTACTCTGGCCATGAAAGCATCAGAAAATTGATTGGGTCTTCATCTGTGCAGGCTGATTAAAGCATAACCCTATTGTCTGGAACAATATGGAAGGCAGCTAGAGGAAATAAAATCCACAGAAAACAAAACACACTTAGTCAAAAAATATCCATACGTGTCAAGATATTGATGTCTTATGCAATAATTACAACGAAATACTAAAACACAGAAAAGAGTCACATGTGAAAACTAGTAAGATTTTGCTATTAAACAGTGTAGCATTCTGACAGAAATTGCCTAAGAAACATAGGGGAGCATTGAGGCTGCTGTAGTAAGTCCTTACTCAATTGCCTTGACATACATTTCAATCCTGATAGCATTTTTATTTGATTTGCTTCATCAAGCATGGAAGAATTGTGCCAAAGATTGTATGAAAATGGAAAGTTCTTTGCTTTTTTCCAATTTTATTTTGATCAAACCAGTGTAAGCTCCTGTTGAGTAACATTTGGAGGGGTTTAACGTACACACAACGTTACATTCTGTTAGCAATTTAGATTAACAGTGTGCATTTATAATGCTAGTCATTAGTGAAAGATTATTTTTGACCTCTTGTTTTGCAGGCCAGGCTGTGGCAGAAGAACAGACCTCTGCAGTGCAACATGCATAATATTGTATAACTTTGAAGGAAAATTTCTTACCTCCAGCAACTAGCCCAGACTCTCCTAACTGAATTGCTACCCCAAAGCCACCAAGCTTTACTGGGGCTGAATTCTCTTTTGAGGCAAGCAGAACACAGTGTGGCTGAAAAGACAAAAACCCAGACAAATTATTATATTAGTTGCATTTTAGAACTTGTTGTCATAAATTTGCAAACAGAACCTAGACTTTTTCAGTTTTTTTGGAAAGAATTTCTTAGTTTCAGATATTTTTTTTCTGGTATGAACTCGTCTTTCTTCATTGGCTTCCCTTTCAATTGTCCCAGGCACAGCAAAATCCTTTCAGGACTTATCAGAACTCACAAGGAACACAAAATGAAATAATAATAAAATGAAGATAAAAATTAACACCTATAATTCCTTACCTGATATTTCTTTTTACTTTTCACTCTTAAGCCTTACACTGTTTCAATTCTCCACCAGAAACAACCTGCCTGCCTATGATACACTTTGTGGGATCTTATCCTTCACACAGAGAACATAAAACACTACTTCGAGCCTTAACCACAGAATTCACTGATCACTTTCCAACTGCAGAAAAGAAAAGGAACATCTCTGGGATGTTTCTAATAAATATTCCAGTGAGGCAAGAAATTGTTTAGGTTTCTAAATTGGATTTCTACAGTCTTTCCACTAATAAGAGTGAGGTGTAATGTATAAAAATGGAATAATATTACATGTCAATTTGAATGGATACTGACTGGTCTAGGAGGAAGCAACATACAGACAAAATCTATTAAAACACAATTTAGTATTTAATACAAATAGCCAAACTATTGCATTTAATATAGAACAACCGCATTTACTCAAAGCCTCCCTTTGCAGTCAACCATATTTTTTTAAAAGGAAGAATGTAGAATTTTTGTACTGCTTCTTAAAAATACATTACCGCTTAAATGATGAAACTAGGAACTCAAAATCGTGCAAAGCAGCTACAAGCTCAATCTGACTACCTGAAAAGTCATAATCTGTAACCACCCATGTTTCCTTTAAAAAAGTTTCAATTTTATGACAACAAGTGGCTTCAAGTAAGAATGCATAGCCTCTTTACAATTCTAACGGAAATCTGCAGAATCCCATATAAAAGCTTGATTCTTAAACAGATGATATATTAAGAAAGTTAACATGGGAATTCTCATTTCAAATGCTAAGGAGATTACTAAGCCAAGACAATGTTCTTGAGATGATTGCTACATTTAGGCTACCTTATATCAGGACTTCTAGAATCCATTTTGAAATTTGCAATTTATGAATGTAATTTTGAATCCCTTACCTCCTATTTAAAATAGTATTACTAGGTGGTATTATCTCTGCATATTGTATTTCATTTCTGCCTTATTGAAATTGTTAAGATGCACACTTTGGGCACTTTCACATTCTCTCTTTGCTGTAATTTCGAGTGAAAAAGATCAACCTCAAATTTCTAACCCCAGGCAAGGAGGAAGGTTGATGGGAGAACTACACCAACATAAGCAAAATGTACCCTTTCACTGTGGTGTTGATTTCTCTTTACCCTACATTTGAAAAAGTGATACTATTTCCATGACAGTATTAAAAAGAAGACAGGCTGTACCAACATAATTGTCATCCAAAAAGGAAGCCACTGACACTGCTCACCAAAAACAAAGTTTCTGAGAAAAAAATCCAGATCGCCAATTCAGAATGAAGCTCAGAGAAAACTTTATTATAGAGCCTTCTCCCACAAAGGCACAAATTAACAGCAAAATTGATCTTTTCAATAGACAGTTTTGTTAGTTAAAAATATCTTTAAAAAAAAAAAAGTTGCAACACTAGTTAAACTTCCTCTTGTTGCTAATTGTACTGTGTCAGCTGATTCATATCACTTTCATAGAGAAGCTGATGCTTTAGCTTTCTAACAAGAGGACTTGCATGTTACTTCTCCCTGTCTTCACCAGCAGTTTTTGAAAATCAGCAGAAGTTCCTAATATATAAATGGTAAGTGGCTTCTATTATATTTAAGCTATAATAAATAAAATGTTATTAAAATTTCTCTTAACTGCAAAGGTACTACTGACCTTCAATCCCTTTCTTAATTAAATATACCTATGTTTAAGCATGCCTGCTTGCTTACAGACGACAAAACTTATGACAGCTAAAAGTTATGTTTCTAATGTATCTATCTGCAGTGTAATTAATTTTTTTCTCTCTCATTGACCTAAAACTTGTCACTCCTTATGCAAGTCATGGTGTCAAGCACTTTTATAAAAAAGCAACATAAACAAGAAATTATAGCAGTAGATAGGTTTCAAGATGTATTTGAAAGCATCATTTTTTTTAAACAAACTTTTAAAATTACTTCTTGCCTTGACAATATGAAATGCCAAATATGAAACCGGAAATATTTTTAAAACCGCTAACTTATCATACAAATTAAATGCAATTGTAAGATCAGCCAATGTAGGATGTTAAAATATTTTAGACTGTCCTCTCAATAATTCAGGTTCTGTATGTACATCAGTTCATATTAAGAATGTTACCTAAAATGCTGCCATTTTCACTGCTGTAGCTATATTACATTTAAATCTAAATTTGCATTTTTAAGTTTTTTGTTTTTTTTTTTTTTTTTCTTGTTAGCACTAAATTCTGAGTACCAACACCAATTTGTGAGATTAGGGGAAAAAACGTTGCCCCATTTAAAAAAGAATAAATATCTAAATAAGCTTATTTATGGAATCTTTTAACGCTATGGCATACAAATCAAGGACAAAAGTTGTATCATTACTAGTCAGTCTTAAGCATCTCTCTCAACAGCTCATTGTGATTCTATGCTCCTAACCACACACTTGTTTGGTTTTAATTCTTTGGTCAAAGCTGACTCTTATCTTCCAGACTGCACCTTCCTGGACAAAAATAAGGTTAGCAAAATTAAAAACTTCGACATGAAAACAAGAAAACCAATGAGAACAAGGAAGATGTGAAAACAATCTGTTGCTGCATTAATGTGGTTTCCAGCTAATATTAGTTTCTTTGCATAATATTGATTTTTGAACAGTCACAAAAAGGAAAATACCTACATTTATATGCAGATACAAATTATTAAAAACAAGCTACTGTAATAGTACTGACTTTTAACAGATTACACAGCAAAATAAATATTGATTGACAATTGCTTTTCTAATTGAAAACTTAGTGACTTGCATGCAAGAGATCCTGGGTACTTATTTAAAATTAATACTAATGAGTTTAGAATTGTTTTGATATATTTCTACATACTTTGTATCAACACCGACAATACTTCACTTAGTAGTGAAGTAGTGAAGCCTACCCTCTTTTGCATCTTAATTATAAAGTTTCCTGTGTCAGAAAGCCTAATCCTAACATCAGAACTTAAAAAAAAATATTTGTACTTCTAGATAAAACAAAGAATTTAAATTCTAAAATTTGCAGCAAAACCTAATAGTTGATTTGTAAAACCATACAAGGCAGTAATAAAGATGTAAATATAAAAATAGTTATCTGTGTGAGTGCTCTGTACCATCTTTCTTGCCTACTTCACATGAAGAAAAACAGGGAACATGAAGAAAAAGTCAGCTACAGCAATACTTCAGTGCATTTACTTTTTTTCAGTTACTTCCTCTTGTGTTTTTATCACATAAGACTGTATGCGATAAAGCAAACAAACATGAGAAAACGTTCCCATGGCAATCTAATTCTTAAAATTTCTCTTTGCATCCCTACAGAACAGCTAAAAAAATCCTCACAAATGATGGCTGCAGCTTCAGCTGATTTACTGACCATTCTGCCATACAAGGAAATCTCCTGGAGTAACCAAACTAACCTAGCCATAAATGCCTCGGAAATTCAAAACAATGCCAGTTGTCCCTTAGACGACAACTCACTGTCACTTGCTTTAATAGTTTTTTACTCTATTATTTTTGTTGTTGGATTGGTTGGAAATATTACAGCCCTGTTTGCTTTCCTATGCATTCACCAGAAAAGGAATTCTATCCAAGTTTACTTGCTAAACGTAGCCATTGCAGACCTTCTGCTGATCTTCTGTCTTCCCTTCCGAATACTCTATCATGTTACCAAAAACACCTGGATGTTTGGACTGATTTTGTGCAAGATTGTAGGAACTCTATTTTATATGAACATGTATATTAGCATAGTACTGTTGGGACTAATTAGTCTAGATCGTTATATAAAAATAAATAAGTCTGTGAAGCGTCCTAAAATGTTAACTACTACACGAAGTATACAAATTTGTTGCATGGTGTGGGCAATTGCGCTAACAGGATTTATAATAGTAGTTGCACCATCTTTCTTTAGGAGTCAGGACAGCAATTCTACTATGTGCTTTCATTACCGAAATAAACAGAATGCAAAGACAGAAGCAATTTTAAATTATATTATTGTACTAATTTTTTGGATAGTTTTTTTTCTTTTGATACTTTCGTATGTTAAAATTGCCAAGAACCTTCTGAAAATTTCAAAGAAAAGAGCACATTTTCCCAATGCAGGAAAATACACCCAGACAGCAAGGAATTCCTTCATTGTACTCATTATTTTCACCATCTGTTTTGTTCCTTACCATGTGTTCCGGTTTGCCTACATTACATCACAGTTACAAAATCCATCTTGTTATTGGAAGGAAATCATTCACAAATGCAATGAGGTGATGCTCATATTTTCATCTTTTAACAGCTGTTTAGACCCAGTTATGTATTTCCTAATGTCCAGAAGTGTCCGTAAGACTGTATTCCAACTTATTTGCAGAAGACTTCATGGAGATTCAGGCCTAGCTCTGGAAAGCACTTCAGAAATAAAACTTGGACAATATACACAAGAGCGATTATCCACTACTACTCCCCACTCAAGTTCTTTAAAGAAGAAGTCTCTGATTTGATTGTTTAAATGAAGAGATACTAGCTCCTCTCTGTCATTCCAGGATATCAATTTAAGATGTACCAAATGCAATACTGTACAGCTACTAATCCTGCCTCTTTCTGCCTGTTAAAAAATGAGAAGTCTTACTTCTGTTTGTGAAAATGAGAAGTAACTTTTCAGAAGTATTTCGCCCTTGTTTATCCAAGAAAACAAAATAGGAAGTTCCAGACATCATCTGCTGGACTAAACTAGAACACTAACTCTTTAAGGAAATTTCCACTAAGTGGTTTGAACCTGTATAAGGAATCTTGTATATAGACATTAATATCACCAACTTGTGTATATAAATAATGGATGAATTTTGCAAAACGTAAATTGTGTCCTATTACAGATTTTATGTATTTCTCCATTTTAACAGGTTTCAAAGAGATGAGCATTTTAACTACATTTATAGAAGTATTTTTTCCAAGAAAATATTTGAGATTTTGGCAACATATGTGGCTTAAAAATGAGGTGAAGAGTATGACCGCCATTAATTCAGTTATAATTACAGAAGATATACTTTGTTTTATTAAACAGCAAAATTAAAGTATTAAAAGCCTCCTAAGCACCTTAACGTATTTTCAACACTTTAATGAATGTCAAGGTTGAACACCTGAGGAAAACTAAGCAATGGCTTCGGAAATTAGAAATTAAAGGAGAGATGACATATAGGTGTTTTCAGTTACCTAAGATTTCCTTCAAACTCTGATGAATTTGGTGACTGCAACTACACAAAGTAGTTCAACAAGGAGAATAAACTCACAGAACTGAATATATAGAGCAGAACAGAAAAATTAGCTCTCACAAACACCTGATTCATCAGCTCTGATCTTTGCTCAGGCTCAGTCACTGGTCTACTTACAGATTTCCAAAGCCACACATTTCAGTTGCACGGTTCCTCCCTGGCACAGACCTTCTCTTTTCATGTGCAATATGCACATGATTTTCATGCACAATATTTCAAATAGCAATGTAACAGCAACATCCCATAGATACAACTATATTGTCAGATTAAAACCAAACAGGTTTATGTATTTAGGCACAAACAAAAATTTCAAACTGTAACATTGTTTAAAAAAAGCGGGGCTGAAGGTGGGGGTTGTTAGACCCAAATATGAGTAAGGATGCAGTTATGCCAAGAACAACTTAAATGTCTGGCATGACAGGCCAGAAAGGTGAATGAATTAAACACTAGCTGTTAAGCTCCATAAAATAAGGATTTATTATCCTGCATACACACAAGCTTACAGCTCAAGTAAGCTGGTGTAAAGATACTGGGTTCAATACATTTACCAGTAACTTCTCTGATGGATCATGTGAATTTTATGCCAAATTTGTATCGATCTGTGGATTTTTACTAATTCTGTACAATACCCTCATTTTACAGAAGCTACACATAAAACTGCTATTGAGCAAAGTAAACATAACACTTCATCTCTGTTAGATATGAACCTGGTTTAATTTCATGTGATTTTACTTCATTCAGTTTTGGTGAAACTGGGTGTAAGCATGTTAAACAAATGACAATGACTAGACAGTGTTTGTTTGTTGGTTTTGTGGTTTTTTTTTTAATTTTTATCATAAAAGGATGGGATTTCTTAATCTTCAAGAGAGAGATTCCTACAAACAGGTAATTCTCATAGAGGTATGATGTTAACTGTATTTTTCCTTAAACATTTCAGCATGCAATTAAGATATTTTTACAGGCCTTTCTGACTGATTCTCCCAATAATTGCATTATATTTTTTCACTATCTTTTACATATCATCTTGTCATCCTATTATATGTACACTGAAGCAAGAACTGTCTTGGGTCTGTATTTGTATAGTGCAAGAAATAGCATATTGCTTGTCCTCTGCAACTCTATGCACTACAGTAGTCATACAAAGTCACATGACCTCTAGAAAATCTACTCGAGTTTATAAACCATCATTATATATGGTTTATATATATTATCTCATCATTCTTTCTTTGCCCATGTTTATTCTACGGTGAGCAGCTGATTGATGACACTGATCACCAGGCTGGGGGGGTGGGGAACACGGGACAGGACAGACACAAATGACATGGTAAGGCTTGAAAAAAATTTGAATTCTAAAATTCTTTTGAAAAAAGTGTTCAGTTTAAACCAGAATTTTCATTTACAAGGATTGCAATTCATGGACACTGCACGATTGCAAAAATAGACTTAGATCTCTTCAGCAGATCAAGTAATAGTACAGGGCTTCAACGCTACAAATGAAGTTGACTTTTAAAGCCAAAGGCAAATAGAAATGTGTTCCACATGACAAAAACCAGACCTCAGTATTCGGGGCGTACTTTTGGTAAATTATGTAATGTTTACTTGGTTACTGTAACATTATTCTGTAAGCAACAAAATACATAAAAGAACAACAGGCAAGTAGTCTTGCAGAACAAGTTCAAGATTCTGGTCCATCAGATGAATAGTATTACATGGGCTTTTTTGTTTTTAATAATTTTAACACTGAAATCTAGTCAGTATTTTCTTCAAGAGGAATGCCTTGAACACCCATACCTATTTGCATTGATGAGGTGTGTTATACATGACAGCCATTCCTTACAGATTGTAGAGGAGTACCAAGGAAGCCATGTACATTATCAACAGACAAGGTTTCAGAAAAAAAGCATTTTTTAAGAAATATTGAAGAGTAACACTTTCCCAGGACTACACACTACACATGAAAATGTTTCAAAAGCATTTCAATACAGGATAATCTATCACTTAAACCAGCCTCTGTACACAAGCAGCAAATATGACCTAAATCTTTTAAAGAGATTTCAGGAGCTATAGTCTAATGTTTGTATTAGGCAAATCCATAGCACCTATAAAGACAAAATTAGGCAAGCTTGAGTGTACAAGGTATCCTAGGGAAAAGTGAATAGATTTGTTTGAGGGAAGCCACGTACCAGAATATTAATAACAAAGGAGTTCTCTGGAAGAGCTGAGAAGCACTGAGATAAAGGTGATAAGGTGTACTCAGACTTCAGCAAGGTCACTTACTAAAGGCTCTAAGAAAGCCTAGGATGTTAGATGTTAATTCTTGTTTTAGAACCGGTTAAAAATCAGAAAGAAAGATTAAAAATACATAGTCTTTTTTCTTCATGATATTCCTCAAGAATCTGAAAATAGATATGTTTACAAACATGTTTAACAACCTGGAATGAGAGTAAGGAGATTACAAAGTTTTCAAACAGGGTAGTCAAACCTAAAAAAAATTCAAAGTTTAACTCTCCACTCAACAGCAATAAAAAGCAAACAGACTGTTAAAATTAGGAGGAAAAAACCTGAGAAGTCATCATTATGCTACTGTATAATTTAGATGATACAGATTCTATGCAGATTACATTAAATAAATCAACTCTTCAGGTCTGAAATGAAAATCTGAAAGTGAGCACAAGTCTATAACAGCAGGTATGGCAAAGAAGAGGGGAACAGGCATGACTATATGACCTTTGTCAGAGTGTGACATTAAGGAAGTCGCAGTTAGATCAAAAAAATAACCCCAAAAAGCAACCAGACAAGTGAAAATACTTATGGATTTCCACAACTATGTAAATCAGTGCTTCAAGATGTTAAAAGCCAGATGTATCAACTGGTTCAGAAAGGGATCTGAAACTAGACAGCAGTGTCATGTAGGAAACAATTACTACTGACCAAAAACCGAAAGCAGGTATCTTCACTATTTTTTAAAAATATTTAATCCTTACATACTTTTTTCTGCAATTGATTTTCCCAAATTTAAGGGAAAATGCCAGGCTCTGCAAGCCAGCATTACTGAAGAGCAAACAGTCCTGAAGCATCTTGGGAGGTCTGTTGAAAGCTACACTGTGACATGTCAAATGATCATATAATTAGTCACTTTAATAGTAACTCTTACTTCTTGTCTTAGCAGTGCTTCCTAAGGGCCAACTATAGCAATTAGTTGAATCTTCAGCTGAATTTCAACATGAAAATCATCCTATTTGTTGTTCTTTCTGTAAGTGGAGGCTAACTCAATGCACATCTCCACATAACCTGCATGAACCTCATTGTCCTTCTTTATTCAAATCTACAACACATCCTCAAATTTCAGTTGCTGCACCAAAATGTCACCTCTTTTTTGCTATGTAAGAAGGAGAGCGTATTCTTCATTAGAACAAATACTAGTTGCAAAATGCATATAAAGTATACATGCTATTCTATACCTTTTAGGCTTGACAAATACATTAATAGCTGCATCGTCATACAGATATTCCTTAAAACGAACAGCAAACACAAACCAAGAAACAAAACTGTTTGCCAGATACAAGTTTGTAACTTGAATCACAAACATATCAAAGCGTACCTCGTTTGAGTAAACAGCTGTACTGGTTTTGGCTGGGATAGAAGTTAAATTTCTTCACAGTAGCTTGTATGGGGCTATGTTTTGCATTTGTGATGAAAACAGTGTCGATAACACAAGGATGTTTTAGTTATCACGGAACAGTCCTCACACAGCGTGCTTCTCACGCTGCCCCACCAGCGAGTAGGCTGGGGATGCACAAGAAATTGGGAGGGGACACAGCTGGGACAGCTGACTTTGACCAACCAGAGGGATAACCCATATCACAGGACCTTGTGCTCAGCAATAAAAGCCGGGGAGGAAGTCTGCCAGGGCTGCCATTTCTCAGGAACTGTCTGAGCATTGCTCAGCTGGTGATGAGCAACTGGGGTTTTTTGCATCACTTGTTTTTCTTGGGTTTGTTTTTCTTTTTCCCTCTTTATTAAACTCTCTTCATCTCAAACCATGAGTTTTCTCACTTTTATCCTAGCAATTCTCTCCCCTAGTCCACTGGAGGGGAAGTAAGTCAGTGGCTGCGTGGGGCTTAGCTGCCTGCTGGGCACAACACCACTTTTTGGCACCCAACATGGGGCTCAAAGGCTTTGAGATAATGACAGATGTGACCAGTACATGTTAGAGGGAGCCGGAGGGAGCATCAGAAGCAGCAACCTATTCTGCAGCAGAGCAGCCACAAGAACAGGAGGGGAAAGAGACAGAAATCATAAACAAGTTTTCACACTTTTACCCTTCTTATTCGCTTCCCCATCCCACTCGGGGGAGTGAGCAAGTGGTTCTTTGGGGCTTACCTGCCTACCAGGGTTAAACCACAACATCAACTTTCATTTTCACACTGAAATTAACTGTAATTACGGTTTTAACCTGCAAATCAGTATTTTTCATGAGGACAGACAAATATAAATTGCTTTGATAATAAAACATGGAAAAATACAATTGAACAACTGTCGCACGCGTAGTGATTAACTACACTCATAAGAGAGAAGTACTGAAATATTTATTAATATAAAAGAGTGATTTAAAAAAGTTAGTAGTGAACGTGACAGTGTTTTACGAGATTCGATGGCAAGGTACACTTGATTATTTACTGCACAGAGGACAGGGTCAGACAAGCTGTCAGGGAGACCATTCTGTTGAGTCACGAGGTTCAGAAAGGACCCCCTTGCTTTCTAAACTCCTTCTCAGAGAAGAGTCTAGGTGTGGCTGGATCCAATCCTAGTCCCAGACTTGGTCAATGGTTTATGTCTAAAGGATTACATATGTGCAATCAATCCTTTATATCACTTAGCTAAGATTTCAAAGTTTAGCATGCTATTAGTCACTTACTGAGAATCTGTTGCAGCAAGGAATCATAGAATGTGTTGGGTTGGAAGGGACCTTTAAAGGTCATGTACTCCAACCCCCCTGCAGTAAGCAGGGACATCTTCAACTAGATCAGGTTGCTCAGAGCCTCATCCAGCCTGGCCTTGAATGTCTCCAGGGATGGG
>VYZM01020701.1:37145-54305 GCA_013398915.1 Dromas ardeola
TATCTAGGTCCCCACTCCAGACAGTGTTTTGGCTGTGTTGCCAGCCATCCCCCAAAGTCCAGGTGCAACTCATCACAACTCCCACTGATGATTATGGCTTGAGCAGGACCTGGGGTGGGGAGGAAAGGGGGAGAGCACACCGCCACAACAACTTTCCCCACATCAGTTAATGAAACCATAAAAGAAGAGTGCAAGTCATATCACTGATAAACAAGTGAGAGTCATGTTATTCCTGGAACTGGAAAATTCACATATGGACACTTTAGTTTGATGCTCTCTGAAAGCACATAATCAAGGTGGAGAGAAGGGAGTTGTGTTGCACAGTACAAATAAAGTGTACAAAGAACCCATCGATAATGTCCTACCAATCCAAAATATATTTTCAATGTATTCTCTGTAGCACTGGGAACCTTCTGCCAGTCTTTATTCCATCCCTTACAGAAAATCCAAAGTATTGAGGGCTCTGTGGAATCCAAGAGAATGGAGAACGGAGAAGGTGCTACAAAGCTGTCACCATTCACTGCTTGTAGAGTGAATAGGTAGGAAAAATCCTTGCACAGAAGTTGTTCACACACACCACAACTGCGAGAATAACTGGGAGGAAGGGATGAAGCTGGAAAAAGCCTTACCATTCAAACCACACAGTAGGAAATGCAGAAGTAAGAACATGAATTGCAGTGAAATGGCTAATTGTGTATATAGCACTGTAAAGTGAGAAACAAAATGAGGAGAAAAAAAAGCTAGGGTTTACTTATAAACCTATGTTTTAACAAGCTGAATCAATAATTTAAAATATACCGCAATAATATATTTTGGTACATGCTATCTTCAAAATTTTTCTTTCTTTTGTCTGTAAATGGTGGGTCTTTTAATGGTGAGTTCCTTTAAGTTTGCATACTGAGACAGGTAGTACACCTCTGCACTTATTAGAAAGCAAGGCCAGCTTCTTCATAGAACTCTCAAACCACAGACAGCACTGTTTAACATCCTTGTTGCAAACGCAGACTGTGGGATTGAGTGCACGTTCAGCAAGTTTGCTGACGACACCAAGCTGAGTGGTGCGGTTGACACACTGGAGGGAAGGGATGCCATCCAGAGGGACCTGGACGGGTTTGAGAGGTGGGCCCATGCGAAACTCATGAAGTTCAACCAGGCCAAGTGCAAGGTCCTGCACCTGGGTCAGGGCAATCCCAAGCACAAATACAGGCTGGGCAGAGAATGGCTTGAGAATAGCCCTGAGGAGGAGGACTTGGGGGTGTTGGTGGATGAAAAGCTGGACGCGAGGCAGCAATGTGTGCTTGCAGCCCAGAAAGCCAATCATATCCTGGTCTGCATCAAAAGCAGCACAGCCAGCAGGCCGAGGGAGGTGTTTCTGCAGCTCTACTCCACTCTGGTGAGACCCCACCTGGAGTACTGTGTCCAGCTCTAGGGCCTCCAACATAAGAAGGACACGGATCTTTTGGAGCAAGTCCAGAGGAGGACCACGAAGATGATCAGAGGGCTGGAGCACCTCTCCTGTGAGGACAGGCTGAGAGAACTGGGGTTGTTCAGCCTGGAGGAGAGAAGGCTCCACAGAGACCTTATAGCCCCTTCCAGTACCTGAAGGGGGCCTACAGGAAAGATGGGGAGGGACTCTATCAGGGGGTGTTGCAATAGGACGAGGGGTAATGGTTTTAAACTGAAAGAGGGGAGATACAGATTAGGTATTAGGAAGAAATTCTTTCCTGTGAGGGTGGTGAGGCACTGGAATAGGTTGCCCAGGGAAGCTGTGGATGCCCCATCCCTGGAGGTGTTCAAGGCCAGGCTGGATGGGGCTTTGAGCAGCCTGGTCTAGTGGGAGGTGTCCCTGCCCAGGGCAGGGGGGTTGGAACTAGATGGTCTTTAAGGTCCCTGCCATTCCAAACCTTTCTATGATTCTATGCTAAACAACTGTGGTTTAGAAAGAAAAATATACTTGCTACTCCTTCCACAAAAATGTTAACATAAACACGATCAACAACAAATCAAAAATCTGATGAAAAGACAGGAACATTTTTGTCAGGAGGTACAGAAATGTTTTATCAGCAAGGAAGTCCCCAGCTTGCAGCCAACAAATCTACCTTTTAAGTATCAGTTTTGCTTTTACTGCCATGTTTTAGGTTTTTATTTTTGCTTTATTCTGTGTTTTTGCAGAAGTTAAGAAGAACCTGGGAAAGCCAAAAAGATATTATAAACAAATATATTTAACTTGAAAAAACACAAATTACAGTATGGTGCAGAAAAACAGTGAGAAAGCTTCCTACCAACCCAGTTTTCACATTAAACACTAATTTCTGAAGTTAAAAGTAAAAATCATGATGACCAATACACAGACAATGTTTTTTTTAGAAGCAAATACATTTAAATAGACCTCTGGGAGCTGCACAAAGAATGTCACTGGGGAAAAAACATAAGGTATTTAGCATTAAAGACCTGAAGTATAAAAATATTGAAAGACAATTTTGTTAGTACTGTGAACCTCAAGCTAAGTTTTCCTGCCTAAAAGACATTGTTTGTCTTCTGTTTTGTCTATGCAGAACAACTACCCAGAGCCTGTGAAATGCTTAACTTCGCATATTTTATGACAACCAAAGAATCGAAGCTGAGTGCAATATATCCCCATTTCTCTATCCCTGATGATGCCACAGAGTTATACTGCATACACTTGTAATTCATCAAACAGCATAAGAAGCTTCATTCTGGGTCTACTTTGATGAACCACAATGGCAGTTCTAAAACTGGTGAAAATAAATTATTACTGAACAGCAAACACAGACCCAGCTAAAACCTGCCAAATATTTTACCTTCACTGATTCAGCATAGTGCCCGACTCGAGCAGATTTAAACATGAGCTGAGATGATTTTGCCTTGATAAGCACTTCTTACAACATTAAATATATATACTGACTATAGCTAAAATTCTCACTGTATCAAGTCAGGAGAAGAGCTGCGCATACGTTGGGCTACCCCTGCAGGGAAAGCTGATGAGCAGGCAGCGAGGAACCATGGTGCTCTGCAAAAACTCTCCTGATACAGATGTCCAACTGAAAATGTTATCATGTAGTGCATCTGTCTTTAGAGTTTATGAAGTCAAAAAAGCTTTCAATTTTAACGTTGAAGGAAAAAAAAATCCCCAATAAAACTAAGCACCAAAGATCAAAGTTCTAGGCAAGCTACTTGGTAAATGTTTTTTTTTTGAAAGAAAATATGGATTGCATGTGTGTAGTAGCTAGTGCATCTTAGAGACTTATCTTGGTATTAAATGCCATAGAGTAGATCAATTTGAAGTACATGAAATTAAATTTCAAGTTAAAGGCTGCTGCATGTTTGGTGCATGCTATACTTTATTCAGTACAATTCACCCTTAGCACCCATAGTAGCCATACCCAGGGTAGCACACTTTTCTGTGCCCTGTCCTCAGCAGTTGCCTTCCATCCTTCAGGATGCAGAGATTGCATGCATACCTTGGGCCTTCCACAGCACAGAGAGAGCTGGACTGCTACAGGAGGCAGAGCTAACTGAGCTGCTGCCACCTTCTTTCATCCTACAGGGGACAACTGCTGCCAACATGTTATATACTCCGCTGTGCAGCAGAACAGTCCAGTTCTCCATTTGGCTTGGCCTCCATCTCAAGCAGGCAGAGGGGAGAAGAAGAGGCCAGGCAGCCTGCAAGTGGATCACTCTGTCATATCTGATTACATTGCATAACACGCTAGATATGGGTTATAAATGACTAACCAAAACACCTTTCACCACTGGGAATTACCCTGGTTTTGTGCTTTGGGATCACAAATTGAGTTGTCTGCATACAATGGCAAAATGCAACATAGCCGTCCTATGATTCTATGATATGCTGCTTGCTGGCATATAAAAATCTAGTAACGCGTCTAAATTAGAAAGTGATCATGGTTTAAGAGTACAGAAAATATTAATAATTGAGGTGAAGAATGAATGTGAAGGTCATTATCAAGAACTTAAGAGTGAATTGCATAAAAGATGCACTGGTACCGTTTGAATATCAACAAATATATTTTAGATAAAATATGCCATTTATAAGTTAGGTGAATGGAAATAGTCCACTAAAAAAATAATGGAGGTGCTTCCTACAGCTTAGAACCAATTGTAACTGTATTTTTTAAACTTATAATATCCCATTCCTTTGTTACTCATCTCACTAATCAGTTCCAAAATGAAGTCCGATAGACTGTAATTCACTATAATAATCTGTTATCATATAATAATTCAGAAAGAAATGTAGCATTATCTTTTCCTGCAACGAGAGTTATGCCCATTGAATTGTAAATACTACAGGCTACAGTTTATAATCAACTGAATAATAATAATTAAAAAAACCACCCTGCTAACTGGAATTGTTCACACCATTTTTTGGCATGTCTCCTCTTCGCAATTTTCAGGATACACATTCTTGCGTGTAAACCTAGATGGAATACCACAGTAACAAGGACCTCTAAGACTACTTAACAGTCTATTGAATATTTAAATAATACAAGACTCGTTCTGTTAGAACAATTTTAAATATAACTATACATTCAAAAGTGGAAAAAATAAAAACAAGGTATAACTAAATCTAACAGGAACAAGAATTAAAGTACATGCAAACTAATTACAGCATTACAAACTAATAACTAATACTCCACAGCAAGTTGCCCTCACTTAATCTTAAATGAGATCAACTATGTAGTCTAAATAGAAGGCCAGCATACATGTCCATCATTTTAGTAAAAAAAAAAAAATATATATTTATAAAATTAATGAGACCGAACAATAAAATTGATAGTAGATCATTGAGGTTGATTCTCACAGTCTATGTTAGAACTAACAAAACAAGAGCCTTACCAAAATTGCAGAAGTTTTTATATGATATCTCCTCTGTTCTCATAAAGGAACTTATTTATAGCTGTTGAAAAGCCTTATCTGACAACCACAGATGTATCGGAGAGAAGTAAATTCAAAGCTCTCAAACTCTGCAGAGCTAAACAAAGTTTGACTGATCTATGATCAAACCTTTCCTGTGGAGGAGAGAAACTGTCCTGTGCGCACTTCTGGATGAGTTGTATAAAATACTTTATTTCTTGGACACAGAGTCAGTTTTCCCAAACTGATGCCTAGAACGCATCAGCTGTAAATTGCTTCCACAACAATCTATCACCCGACTAGATATATGAGATGTGTTCATTTAGTCACTCATATGAGGACAGACATGGATGCAGTATTATTGCACGTGGGCTTCAGGAATAGAGTCAGCTTTGTGATAGCTCTTGGAGCTGAAAAACAATTAAATGTCATTGAAAATACAAGTCTTTCATGCATAAAATAGCACTTTGTTGGTTTTTTTTTTTTTTTTCCATTCTGGGAAGTGGGCAGTCCTACAGTAATGATCCCTCCACACCCAAAAAGAGGAAAGCACTATATAAAGGATTGCAAAGTGTTTCTGTGCCACACCTACATGACCAAAGGACTGTTACAATCACTCCTCCACACTGTCTCATTCTTTTTATTTCTCTAATGGAGCTGCATCTTGACTTAATTTCAAAGTCTTTTTTGCACAGACAACACCTTCCTGTCTGAACTTTAAATGCCTAGCTGCTTTTTGTCACTGTAAAAGAAAAGTGTACATTCTGAAAACCCACTTATGTCAGAGAGATATTGTTCTTAACTGTACTTTCCAGATCCAAATATCAGCCTTTTCATTGCAGCAGTAGAGATAAAAAGGACATCAGACAGAAAAATTTCCTCTCTGCAAAGGAAGGTGCCTGCAACTTGCATAGGTAAGCTTAAAACTACTACTACTTTGTTTCACCTGACAAAATTTGGGCATTGACACAAAAATGATCATTAGACTTCTAAAGAACTGAATTCAACAATTACTTTGTGAATTTAACTCATTGTAATAAAATAATTTAATACATTTTTGTTCAACAATTCATATGGGACTTAGTGTACTTTAAAATGCAACAGCTATAAAAGTAATTTAATTTGCAAGTTGTCGAACATGGGCTACAGCATACTTTTTAAATATGATGTTTACAACTTTTTGCTATCTAACCAACTTGGTGTCTGGGCTTTTTATCATAGCTACACAGAATCCTTTTTGGTATGAGTTCAGTTGCTTACAGCTTTTTTTAAAAAAAATAATTATCTGTCTGTAAGTTTGAAATCTGTTATTTTTTTCCCATATGATTTTATATGGAACAAAAGCTAACTAGGATGTGCTTCACTAAAATAGTATCCATACAACAATAAAATCTCTCTTCACTACAAGTTAGTAAGATGAAATGCCAGTTTATATGCAGTCACTGTATATAGCTTTAACTTCTTATTTTCAGTCTGGAAATTGAGAAAAGATTGAAAACTGGACTTGGAAAAAATAAATATATTGCAATTTTCAACAACCATTTTGCATGTTTAAAAATACAGACTGAATTGTTTATGCAATATGTACATCTAAGATCAGAGCTCTGAACAAAGGAACATTACATACAGACACCAGCACAAAATAAATGCATTTACCCAGATTCCTGCATCATGCACAGTTTAATTCGTACGTAAATGGAGGTACAGGATACTCCGCTGCATTTCTGCAGTTCAAGTAATACTTTGCACTTATTTTGCTTATTTAACTTAAAATAGCCTTGAAGTGGTTTCCAAAGTATGTTGCAGATGTTGCAGAAGACTGTGAACTAAACCAAGACCACACAAGTTGTTGTCAGACGCTAGCTTGAGCCTTCTGTTTCCTCATGTATTTTACTAGATTCTATGCATGCGAAATCTTTGGGGTTTAACATCAGCCAACCTTTCTTCACAAAATCTCAGTGGAAGAGACCACCCAAACAGTAACTTCATACAAACTCAAGACGATAACCCCAGAGGATAGAAAGCAGTTAGTAACACTAAAAAACTAGGGGAGAAAAAGGAACAGTTAAAATAAGAGCAAAGAACAAGAGAGATGTTAGATGCGCATTACAGAAGAATAATTCTTTTAATTGTGTTTCAGCTCTGACCATTCATTCAAGAAATACCAGCATAAATGAGAAATTCAACATGTCTTCTTCAGCCCTCGTTAGCTACTTCTGTAGCTCTACCAGTTATCTACTCTTTGCTGTTTCCTGCAGGAAGTTTTGGAAATATTCTCACTGCCTGGATATTTTCAAAGCAAGCATCCACAAAAAGAACACAATACATTTACCTGGGAAACCTTCTCATTGCAAATTTACTTCTATGTTGCACAATGCCTTTTCTGGCTGCCTATTTTGCAAGAGCGTACCAATGGAATTATGACTCTGTAACATGCAGAATAATGAATCACCTTGGGACTCTCATTATACATGTCACTATGTATGTTACCATTATGATTTTATGTTCGACTGCTCTAAATCAGTATGCAACACTGAAGAAAAATAGTTACACACGATACTCTCAAGCTGTTAATGAAAACTTTTACAAATGTGTACTTGAAAAGTTTCGTCAGCCAAAATTTGCTAAATATTTGTGTATCATTATATGGCTTACTGTGCTCTGCATAATGGTAACAGTTATAGCATATGATGTCCAGGCAGGTGCTAAGGAAGAACTTCACAGATGCTACAACATCAGAGTAGAAGTTGGTGAATTTACTACAAGGATTGCAGCTTTTGTTGCCACTGCATGTTTTTTTTTATGTTTTATGATGGTTTTGTTGTCATACTATTCTCTTAACAAATATTTGAGTAAAATAGAAAAAAATACATGTATAGGAGAAAAGCATCTAATTTACAGTACAGTGAAAAGAAACATTCTTGTCATCCAGATGATATTAACTGCCTGCTTTCTTCCATATCATATTTTTAAGCCAATTTTTTATGTACTGCTTACAAATAGTGACTGCCCAAGTGTAAACTATCTAGTGGAAGTTAAAAATTTCCTTACTTGTCTTGCTGCTGCTAAGAGTAGTGTAGATCCAATTATAATCTTTCTGCTAGATAAAACATTTAAGAAAAGTCTGTATGGTCTGTTTACAAAATCCACACCAGAACACCACAAACGTAAAGCTGTTATTTTCACCAAAGAGACTTCCAAAATGTGAAGGAATATGGAAAGATTTTAGTATAATATAAGTAACAACTCATTTTAACTACCTACAACCAGACTTTGACATGAAATGGTAAATATTTAAATAAATGATAACATATTACTTGTATATTTTTTTCAAATGATCTTTGCTTGCTACATCAACATTAGCCATAATAAATCCAATGTGTACATCCTAATGGATCCAACCAATTTATACAGTGAACTGTGTAATATTCCTTTATGCATGCAATGTAAAAAACATTTTATGTTTGACCTATAGACAGAGTTTTCTACCTGAATAATCAAGGAAGAAGGCAGAAACTAGTCTGAAGTTGAGAATCCAGATCTCTTTCCTCATCAGTAAGAGTCCTGGGTTTATGGACATGGGTTTTATAAAAAAGGTTGAACAGATGTTTTCTCTGGAATGGCTGAACTATTTATCAAAGGCTTAAGGAAGCAGGCACAGAGAACTACAAAACACATTCAAGACTAAATGTATTTTGTTTTTCCAGGAGTATTTGGTTAGAAGGTTGATTCCTTTTTTTTTCCTTTAATGGGGAATGCATCATGAGATGCTAAAACGCTTGAGTGCACAAAGCAAAGTTCTTGATGACATCTAATTACAAAGTTACTGAAAAATGTGGTTACTTACTTTAGCTATGTCCATCACATCAGGGTTTTGCTATAGTAACTGTTTTTTTTAGGAGTAAAAGACTGTGTTAAGAAATTTATGCACTTTTTTTATTTTAGCCTTCACAGAAAAAGCTTTACTACAGCTTTGTACAAAAATAGTAGAAATCTCAGATTTAAGATTTGATTACTTTATCTCCCTGCTCTGACATTTCCTATCATGGCCACAGCGTTACTGAAATTACATCTGCAACAGGATGACTCTGAAGAGAAAGTTTTGATGGTAATGGATAACCTGCAGGGGGGAAGATTTCCACTGAACAGAAACCCTGGTGGCCTAGGATTTTACTTAGTGTTTGAGAAGAATGGGTCTTTTACATGCTCTGTAGCTCTGTCAGGAATCATTTTTCTTGCAGTCTTATCCATGGCAATCATGTTCAACAGTTCAAGCAGTGGCTTCCTTATCGATACGCAGCCTTTGTGTGCTCAGGATACCGTATTCACCTAGGGAGTATACTGATAGGATGAGGGGTAATGGCTTCAAACTGAAGGAGGGTAGATTTAGATTGAATATTAAAAAGAAATTCTTTACTGTGAGGGTGGTGAGGCACTGGAACAGGTTGCCCAGGGAAGCTGTGGATGCCCCATCCCTGGAAGTGTTCAAGGCCAGGCTGGATGGGGCTTTGAGCAGCCTGGTCTAGTGGGAGGTGTCCCTGCCCAGGGCAGGGGGGTTGGAACTAGGTGGTCTTTAAGGTCCCTTCCAACCCGAACCATTCTATGATTCTAAGATTACATAATGGTCTCTTCCCTTCTAAAGTCTGCCCTGCAACTGGGATTAAAAGGAGTTTACTAAGCGTAAGAAGTGCTATGAAATACTAGGTATTCCATGAAATCCTATCCCTCACCCAAAACTTCAAAACAAAATGCAGTGAGCAATTCTGTCTTCCCAGCACTACTACTGAGTTCTGTGACAGGTACACTAAACTGACCCTTGTGCCAGTAGACACAAAATATTAGGTCTTCTCTAGGAAGGAGCCCAAGACTTCATATCATCTGACAGCTGCTTCATGTTCTGCAGAAGTTAAATAAAGATGCACGTGAAAAAGACAGAAAAACATAAGGATGTTATATTTTATTTAATACAATGTTACTTGTGATAACAGGATTTAATGATTGCTTCTTTCACAGGATTCCCATGTAATGTTTAGCGTATGACTTACAGAAAAACCTGAAGTGGGCAGCTTCAGGGTCTAATTCTACGAAGCACTGTGAACATTGTCCTTGAGCATGGGAGGCTGGTTTGTGTGGGTGGGTGTTTGACTGTGCAACACAACCAATGACCCAGTACCTACAGCAGGACCGAATCAAGCAGTTTAAGTCCTCCAGATGACACAGTACTACTTAGCTGACTGGTTTAGGATCAGTAGCTGTAAGTCTGGGTGAGCAAAGTTGGTTACTACCAATGTGTTCTTATAACTTGCATAGGCCCAAACTGAGAACCCACTAACTTCTGTCCTTCCTTAAATACATTTTATAGTGAATACAGTTGTTAGGATATCTCAGCAGCGTGCCTGCCTGTGGATGTTTTTCTAAATATAGAGTTTTTGATGGTAGCATAGGTTTAAGTCATTCTTTCTCCACTTTTCTAGTCACAACCACTTATTCCCCAGTGCTGCATTTATCAAAAAGGCAAGAAAATGTATGAAACTTTGGGAACTACACATCAAATATAACTTTGCAATAGATTCTTAGCAAGATTCCATTCCACCATTTCTACATAGTACCAAAAAATGATATATATTTTACTTTTTTCCTGTGTAGTTTGTTCCAAGATAATGTTGCCTTTAAATTTTTGAATTGCATCAAAGTTTTTCTTGTTTTAAATAGTGGAAAAGCTTTTGTGCGGTACAGGCAATTTGAGAAAGTACAAACTGAGTAATACATCGGTACAGCATTTGACAGAATAGTTCATGGAGGAAAAATCCCCCAAAACAGAATGGCATGAGGGACAGACAGAGAAATACCTCAGCAAAACACAGATCATGTGCTAAACTTTTACACTGCTTAGACATCCTGGTGCTAAATCAGAAGTTAGCAGGTGACTTGTGAATTGTACAATAAAAAAAAAAAAATAATTTCCATAGCAGGGAACACAAAATCCTAAGGCAAATATGCACAGCACAAGGTTTGCCAAGTAGTTTAAAATACTGCAAGTGTCTGCCTACTTTCTGGTTAACCCATTCAAATGTGCTGCATTGGTACTGCATGCTCATCGATCAGAAGATACATGTCTTCTGGCTGGCTGCACAAATGACTCAAATATACAAACTACCTGGTCAGAGAGCATGTAGATGTTGAGCTCTAAGTAGGCCAAGCAGCATAAATATACTTCTCTGCAAAAATGCCTCTGAACAGCCAGTAGTCAGCTAACAGTACACTACGAAAAGGGTAGGACAAAACAAGAAACAGGGACTTTGAGACAGGAAGCATATGTACAGGAGTGGACATAAATGGGGGGGAAAACTACCACCTGAAGAAACACTGAGGAAAAGATACCGAAAGCTTTATTCTTGGAGTCTCTTAACTGCTGCACTGAATGAGGAACTACTCCTTAGAAAAACATGGCCAGATAGGACACCTTAATTCTACCTCTGCTATTGATTCTGCAGCCTTAATAACCTCTTAACAATTTAATATGTAACAAAATCCTCACAAAACAGTTGCAAGTGGATCTCAAGGATCTAATAACTTACAGAAAATACAGAAAAAGCACCAGTTATTACTGACTGAACCCAGAAAGCATAAAACAAGTTCCATGTCAAAGTGAAAAGACTAGAAGGAAAGCAACATGCCACAGATTTCTTGTTTTGGATATTCGAAGACTGGAAAGAGAAGATGGTCTTAAAGAACAGCTTCTATTCTGGTTATTTTTTATATAGTTCAATACACGCTTACATAAACACACACACAAACTCATATATATAAGTCTTACTCATTTTCTAGATATACCTAAATGTAGAAGTATAAGAGTCTTGAACTCTACTGGCAAAGTCTGAAGTGTTTAACTACAAGTAATTCAGACAATGAACAACAGAAGTGGTAACTGAGTGCGCTATCAGAATTCCTATGTTTAATCAAGTTCTATATAGCACATAAATCAGCATGCAAATCTATTCACAGATCAAGTCTCAAGTCACCTGGACCAACTAAGATTTGTATATGACACACAACACAGTGCATAACACTTAGTTCTACTCTCTGGAAAGTGTTTTTACCTCCAGTCACAGAAATATTGGACTGAATCACAACAGCAGAGAAGGCAGAATCTGTGTATTTTTGCTTTAGCAGTTTTATCTATTCAGAGGATTACATGCTGGGAACAAGCATTCATACCTACTGAAATAAACCTATAATAAAAATTTTGGATATCTACATTTAGCCAACATGCTTGCTCTGACTCCAGTTGCACAGCAATCATTTTACTGATCGCAGAAACATATAGAAGCACTCAAACCATATGGAAATTGTAGAACAAAGTTGGAGTACTTGGAGTGAACTAAGAATAAAACCCCAGCTCTTGATGTGATTAAATTACTCTTGTATCAGTTATATTAAAAGGTATTATTATAATGAGATTTCTGCAACTATACAAAATGCTGCATAAGAATCACAATATAGGCTAACTGAAGATTGTAAAACCTCTTGGTGTTTTACTGATAAAAAAACATGCCTTTGAAGATATTGCAAAATAAACAGGTGAAAAAATCTGCCATAAACACTATAGAAATGGACTTTTTATAGAACACTGTCCTGCTTCATAACTTATACAATACTTAAACAGTCTATTTCTTGAGATGAATCACATTCTACTTTCAGTAACTAGCACAAAATTCTTCTACCAAGATCAATGTTAGTCTATCCTCTTACTAACAGGTAACTCAATAAAACTGTCATGACAAGATAAAGCAACTTTTCCCACATGCTGAGAATATAACAACCAAAATACTGAATGCTGACCAAATGTGACTGTGCTAAATGCACAATGCTGCTTTAGGTACTCCACACCACATTAACTGCCATTGGGACTGGAAATATTCAAGTTCACCTATTTATAACAAAACCACCACTTTCAGCTTTTAAAATCATAATTATTAAAATAATTCTATAGCACAGAACATAAGAAAGTTCAATGATCAGTGGTATCCTTCGCAGTTAAGAGTTGCAGAGGCATACTATTAATTTTTCTCTTTCTTGAAGAAAGATTACAGCTATAGAGCACATTTTGGTTACTTGTTTTTAGTTCCATTAGATCTCATGCATTATTGCCTGTAATGAATCTGTTGTTGTATACAAGGGAACTATCTTCAGTTGTATTTATGTTAAGAGAAGAACCACTTTATGCAGCGTTAATCCAATTTGTTACTTTCTTATTCCTGAAGGTGAAGGAAGAGAAAACAGTTTTGCAGGACAGAATGTAAGTGAAGTGGAGATTTATAAGAAAGAGATAAGCCATTTTCCTCCTATTTCTTTGTCCTGTTTTAAAGGTCCTCTTCCCATTCATCACTTTTTAATGACTACATTAACAAAATACTTTCATTATTGTCTAATACTGACAGCTCACAAGAAAGTGGCTGACTTCAGTGACAAATGGTACTCAAACTCTAGCATGTGTTTTATGGAAAAAGACAAGTATGTCATTTCAGACCCACATTACTCCCATTTCCCTTTTTTTGTTCTCTCATATAAAGATAATTCTTTATACAAACTACTGTGTAATAACATTCTATATTGGAAAAGACCCCATTCCACTGCTGCTATTTTCAGTAGCCATCTTTTGGCTTATTTCTGACACAGCAAGTTTCTGGAAGAATAAAAGGAACAGCTGAGTCCTGTATCACTAGGCTGGCAAAACAGGAATACATCTTGTGGTAAGGGAAAAAGTTCTCAACATTTACATTTCTGATGCATAGCTGTCTTGAGTTTTCCACCTTCCTGCATTAGCACTTTCTGCTTTCCTTATCATATGATCCAACTTCCAAGCAGTGAATGAATGAATGCAGGATCACATTAACTGAAGGTGAAGGTGCAATTGTCACTGATTATAAAACCTTTAAGAAATGCTGAAGGGAGTCAAACGATATACAGAGGCTCAAGAAATGTCTGGCCTCACAGGCCAGTGAAGGAAATGAAGACAACTACAGGCCATCTTGTGAAAGTTTTCATGTTTTGATTCTGTCATCAGAGGTGAATCTGGCCCATATGAGAGTTTATCATAGGCTGCAGTTATACTGCTCCAGAAGCTTTGGTAGATCTTGTCACTTAAGAGAAGTCATGTGAAGTTTCTGGCACCACTACAGGAAACTAAAGTATTCCTGTCTAAAGTATTCCTGTCTAACTCTTCCTAATCAGTCAAGAGCTTAAGGAGCACAAAAGTGGCTAAAAGACACCTAATTCTTACAAGGGACTATAAGGTGCAAATTTTCCTGTGCATCAGATAATGATCAAACATTTTACAGTTCAAAATAACATTCACAGAAAGCTTAAGCAGGGAAAAAATGTAGTATGAGGATATCAACCTTATGTATTTTCAGTAATTCACTTTCATCCATTCACATAATTTGGAAATTGGTCATTTAGTCTACTTCCTTTCAAAACAATGTCTACAGTGACATCTAGAGCTGGGACAGTGCAGTTAGCTTAGTATGTTCTACACCCAAACCATACAGTTATATTTCTGCACTGATTTTGCCAAAATGAAACAATGTCTGTTGGTTTACACTACTTTAGACTGATTTGAAGAGAGTCAAGTCCACTTGGGTTAAAACTCACAATTACTTACATTACAGTACTTTGGTATAAACTAGTTCCATAAATATCCATAGAAATAGCACAAAATTTCTAAGATCAAAAAGAGTATGTACATTCACGGTTCTTAAACATTGTATTTCTCCTCCCAAGCTTGTTTGTATCTGAAAAGTTTTCGTAATAATAAATGTTTAAGACTGTTTGCAAAAAGTAGATAATACTACCAATATTGTAGCATTTAACCATGCACATCTCCCTGAAATCTTAGTTTGGATGAAGACTGTCATTATGCTGTCAAAATGATGCTATTAATCTACCAATTCCAGTTTAATTTATACAAACATTTTCCTAACAAGAAAAAAAAGCAAGCAGATTTCATAAGAATATTCAAAAAACTAGAAATTAAACTGACTTTCAAAGTAAGTTACAATCAAATACATATGTAATCTGTGAATAAAAATGTCCTAAATGTTCTTTATTGATGGAATTAGAGATGGGCTTTAATCTTACATGACACAGTAAGAGTAAACACAAACTCAGCAAATATAGCTTCCTTTTCTACAGTTCCCACCTTCTTCTAAATTACAGAAATCAAAATTCAGTAGTTTGTATTATTGTGGTGAAGAAAAAAAAAAAAGAATTAAAACCCCTTACCTTCACATCCCTGTGAATTATATTATTATCATGACAGTAACGTAGAGCTTCCAATATCTGTCTCATGTAATGACTGAAAAAACAAAGACATCATACATGACAAACCTGCCGGAAAAATTACTGTATACATATAACAAACTAAGTTTCAAGACTCTAATTATATAGAACTACTCAATCAACTTAATCTTAAATATTCAGAGTTCAGTAGAATGGAGTTTGTGTTTATAACAATGAATAATAAATTCTAAAGTTTGAGGATTATTCTGATTGAAGCCAAGGAAAATTAGAAAAGAAAAATCTGCATTTTCCGTTCTGTAAAGGTTTCAAACATTCAATAATTCTGTTTCATATGACAAAGAAGTCAGGACCCTTCAGTTTTTTTAATAACAAAACACAGAAAGGAAAAAAGTGAGTATCAGTGCCTGATTTATCTAGAAAGGGATAGAACGAAGATCTCGCCTTGCGTGATGCAGATTGAAGACTAACTTCTTTCTCCTGCGTCCAAAGGATCCCCTAACAGATTACTGACCATATTAGAAAGCAAAGAAAGCCAACAGCACCCTGTGCTGCATCAGGCAGAGCATTACTAGTGGGCTAAAGGAGGTAATCCTTGTCCTCTGGAGGTTCCAGCAGGTTATAGGGAAACATTTTTCCCTAGCAACATAAGCATGCGCTGCATCAAGTTGCCCAGGGAGGCTATGAAATCTCCATCCTTAGAGGTTTTCTAGACCCCACTGGACAAAGCCTTGAGCAACGTGATCCAATGCAATGTTGACCCTGCAGAAGGTTGAAATAAAGACCTCATGATGTCTTTTCCAACCTTGCTTCTACGATACTAAAAAATCTACAGTGCTGAGAAAAGCAAACTAAGAGTCTCATGGGCTTTGAGCTCAATTATCATACCACGAGGACATTGGGTTTTGTTGTCCTGCAATTATATAGAATCTTTGATTTTAGTTTACCTTGTAAGTGAAAAGTTGAAGTGACCATAAATAAAGTGATATATACTAAAAAAAAAAAAAAAAAAAAAAAGACGACTCCATCTAGCAAGACCAATAAAACTCACACCTGTCAGGGAAGCCACCTAATGCCATTGCATGAGAGATCCATAAAAGGCAGAGACAGAGAATTAAGTATTGGATGTGAAATACTTTTTTATTCAATAATCCCTTGCAAATATACATCTAGTAAATGACAAAATGCTCCAAATTCTACTGTTAATATGCTAATTATTGCAATAAACATTCAGACTGTGGAAACAGGATTATTTTATAGTATTCCAACTTCTAGCTATCAGATTGTACAACAGTATATTCCATTCTTTTCCATTTATCCTGTGGGATTAATTAAAATTGTAATACATACCTGGCTACAGCCTCGCTGTACACAAATCCAGCATCTGCTCTCTTCACAATTTCAAAACACAGATCTGCTCCATCCATACTGCAGGTAAAAAGAGGGGAAAAAAATGCTTAAGACAGATAACCACAATCAATTACATAAAAAATGCTCCAAAAATCTATTTACTCCACTTATATAAATCTTACATAAAATGTACATCTGCATACATGTACAATGCGTTACTAACTAAAATAGTATTTAATAGGTAATCTAATAGAAAATGGCTTGCCACAGGTTAACCTTTTCATGCCCCTCAGGTCATATAACAGTTCCCTCAAAACATAAGCAAAACCAAACATTTCTTCTATTGCTTAAACTGCTCACTGAACAAGGTATGGAAGACAGCAGAAAGCCCTGTACAAGAAGGCTCTGCAAGTTAACAATTAATGCATGATATTATGTTAAGTGTGTTCAAGTGCAGCTCTATATAGACTGTAGCTAGTTACACAAAAATCTTACTCAAACTGAATTTTAAAGGGAGACTTTAAAAGTTACTCTAGAAATGTAGTATAATCTTTCCCGTTAGCATTCTCATAAGGATAATTAAGGAGCCAAGAAGATACAGGTTGGGGGCTGACCTGC
>VYZM01020702.1:5607-48919 GCA_013398915.1 Dromas ardeola
CCATGGGTTTAATCGTCTATGTTATCTTACTGTTTCTGTTTCCTGCTGGGATAACTGAAGCTTCATAAATCTGAGATTTCTAAGAATGTTTTGGGAACACGGAGTTCTTTAACTGTATTTCGTGAAGTCTGCTATCAATTTAGATTTATTCATGAATATTTGCTCACATTAACATTTGTGAATAAGCATGCAAACAAGTGTTAAGAAAACTGTATGGTTTGCAGGTGTAAGCAAAGCAAACTGAATATAATGTCAACAGTATTTTTGGCAATAGTTTCCCTTATTTCCTACATGTATTTGCCTTTGACAACCTGCTCAAATGCGTTTTGTTTCCCTGAGGGTAAAGAAAGCGGGCAAATGTACATACCTTGCTTAGCATGCTATTCCCACTCTCTGAACACATATACATACCTTGTGGGGGTACTTAAGTTTCATTTCTTGGCACAGACAGCAAAATTCTCACTTTTGAAAATGAGGTCTCAAAAATGGTAATGTACCACAAGCAGAGCAGAGGAGAGACTAGAAAGGCAGCCTTTCCTCCCCCACCAGCCTCCCCCAAAAATTCTCTGTCCATCTGACCAGGCAAAAATTCCTTCTTGACCACAGCTTAGCACTCAGTTTGACCCTGAACGTGCAAGGAACGTGCTCCACCAGGCGACCAATTTCTTGCTACTGGAAGAAGCATAGATGCCTCCAGCCAAAATCTCATCTGTAGTTATGTTCTGCCCGCAGTGCTTTGCAGCAGGAACTGGCCTGAGATGCATATACAGACCTGGAGTTCTCATAACAGTGATTGCAGTTCAGTTTTTGTTTTTGATTTTCCATGAATATTTGAGAAAACTCAGACAGAAAGATTCCCAAAGAACGTGGTGCATTACGGTGTCTTACTAGCTGTGCTAAAGCTTAAATCACGTTGTATAAACAAAAGTCAGGTATTTATAGTGATCAAAGAAACATATTTTGTGGTTGCATCTAACCAAATGTTTTCTCTAAAAGGCAAACAGTTTGCCTGTTAAAGGACATGAACAGAGACTGTTTAAATGAAACAGAACATACTTGCTCATATTTCTAGAGTGCTAAACAGCCCTTCCTGTGAAGTGCCATTTGAGAACTGAGATATTGAACAGTTCTTATAGTTCCTCCAAGTTGTTGATTTCAGAGGAACATTACAAATGCCATTGCAAGAGACAATTTTAAAACTGAAAAATTATGAAGCAGCCCCACATCAGTATTTTAGAGAAGCTGAAACACCATTGAAACTTGGAATGTGTCTGAATTTTCACCAGGTGGGGACATACAAGAATTCAGCGGTCCTTTTGTAGCATCTAACAGTGAAACATCTTATAAGAGAATCACAAGATATTTGGAATTTAGGAAAGGGTCTTAAAGAGCTAGATTTAGACAGGTGTCATGGGTGTTATGGGCTTCTGGAGGAGAGAGAATTTTTTATGTTGTGCCATTGTATTCTTCATCAAGGTTGAGATAACACTATGGTAATGATATAAAGCTTTTTTTTTAGGCACCGATTTAATGAACTGTATATACACTTGCAAACATATAAAGTTCACTGGACCATGGAAATTTTTTTTAGTCCTTCTGTTTCATTGGTTACATTTCTCCTAAGTCCTGATTAGTTTCAAGGGATAAACAGCACCATAGTCAAATAATTTTTTCATTTCTTCCAGGAAGTTAAATTTTCATTGCCACTTGTTGGCATTTCTGGTTTGGGGCTTTTTGCTTTTTTTACTCAGTTCAGTGGAGCTGGATCTAGTGCAAGCTTCCACAGACATGAAAAAAAGCTGCCCTGAAGCCACAGAGCACAGAGGCTATGGGTATGCTGCCCTCGGTAGGGTCTTGTCTGTGAAGTCAAACCCTCAAGGCTTTTGAGGTACACGAGTCATGTTTTTCCTGCAGTTGGTGGTACAGGTGGCTGCTGGGCTGCTGTATGTCCATTGTTCCATAACTATCTTCACCTTGACCCATAATTATATTATATCCCGCATGCAGCCTTTCTGCCTCCAGGGTAGTGGGTGCTGTAAGATCCAAGCCTGAGCTAAGCCCTCTTTGCTTCTCATGGCTGCCCTCATGCTGCTCATGTCTCTGGGGCAGATTAGAACAAATAAGCACTCTAATGGCCATCATCACCCTATGGCATGGGACAAAGCTAAGCAGAGCTTGAGCTCTGCATCTCCCTCAGGCACGGAGACGGAGGGGATGTCCTGCTGTGATCTGCTGCTCTTAACCTCCTGCAATTATAACTGTGAAAATTTGACTCGTTCCAGTCTTTCCTGCACTGAGCTGTGGTTTCGGCAGTGTAAGAAAAGTACCCACTGCATTCATGGAGAGCAGAGTAGGGTGGCTGTGATACTTAGAAGAGATGTTCAGAAAGGATAATGGACGCCTCTTCTAGTGCTAGATGACAGTCCACAGGCAAAACCAAACAACAACCAAAAACCCGTATTCATTTCAGGAGGGAGAGAAACGTGTCCCAGCCTAACAGGCAAAATGGTTCTTACAAGCAGAATTTGACCATTGAAACTAAAACTAACCTCATTTTATATGAATCAGACCATTTAGGAAATTATTCCTGCTAACTGTTTTTCCTGCATATGTTATGCCAGAGTACAATCTACGAGAAAGAAATAACACTTTTATTAATTGCAAGGAATCCTGCAATAAGACAGTGCATTAAGTAATAGTTACAATGTTAAGTGCTAAAGCACATCACTTCTTATGGCTTCTATAAATCATCTAGAGATTTATTTTTTTTTCTCCTTCAGCTCCTAAAATACTTTTTAAACTTTCAGTTAAACTATCTGTGTTGTCTACCCCTTTCTTTTGTGTTACTCTCTTCTATCATGTTTTTCTTTTTCTGTATTTCACCGGTGCAGGTTCATGCTGTTTGCCACTCCTGCTCAGATGCTTGGTTTGACAAAACAGACTTGCTTCAGTGTAAGTTAAAGGGCTTGACTGGGCTCTGTAAAGTCTTCCGGAGGGTACTCTGACCAAAGTGTCTATTTTCGTGTGAAACTGAGTAATACAGATATTTATATTTTAATTGAAGCACACATTTTTAATTTACAGAACATGAACAAATGGATATGACTATCCTTAAGAATAGTAGTACATCAGAGTTTTTATACTAGTGAGGGTACAAATTTTGTCCCTTTAAAGCAGTTTGAGTCTGACTGATACCTAATTAATCCAAAGCATCGACTCAAAATCAAGATGCAGTGAAGAAATATCAGAACCATTTTATGCTTGATGCTTCAAAAGAAACCAGGTGGATCGTTCAGACATGTTGTTTCTCTGGGACACAGCACTGTTCACTGCAGGAGCCTGGAGATGGTCTGTTTCTCACACTTGTGGGGAAGAAAGATTTATGTTCAGCTACAGTAGTTCACTCTCGTATTACCTGACTCTGCCATTTAGATACAAATCACAGAAAACGAAGTTAAGAGGGACTATGAGACCTCCTCTTCATGAGCAAGGCAGTGTCTGTTGTTTTCTTGCAAGGACTCTTGTCCTTTTTTCTCCCATCCCCCAGTAAAAGAGAGACAACAACATGATCTCAAGAATCTGTTTTGTTAATTAGCTATGCAAACCATGGAAAAGTTTTCTTAGTGTCAAACCTAGATCTTCCTTGCTGCACTTGAAGCCAGTGCTAATTTGCTTTATTTGTAACTTATTCCTCTTCTTTTTACAGCTACCTTTTATTCTTTTGAAAACTGTTACCTTGCTAATAAAGCCGTGGCAGATAAGGGAGGTACTGTAAGGTATTCTCCACACACAGGCAGGATGACTAAGGAAGAGAGAGAAAGGACAAGCAGAATACAAAGGGGAGCTCTTGTGATACATGTAGCCAGTTTATATCTTTAAACCTTTTGTTGATAGAAGCTGTATGTGCTAGTACATGACAGCTGCTCTCAGTTGGCAGCGGGTTTATCTGAAGGGTCTGGACAGGTACTGTGAGGAGCTGGCAGATTATACTTAGTATTCTGCTTGAAGGAATCACTTTTTAAAAGCAAGTCTCTTCTCTGTTCTTGAGCTTGGGGGTAGGGAACAAACAGCATAAACATTTAGGATTAGGGTTAGGTCTAGGATTAGGGTTTGCCTTGGAATACCAGGAAAGATGAACTGCAGTTACTACTGGGTTTCCATAAATTCGCTTCCCTAATATTACAGCTGGTTCTGCAAGGGGAAAGGGAAACATGGTACCATTTGTTTGGGCAAGAGCAAGAGCTCTCAGTTAGGGATACAGTAATGACTGGAAATAAAGGGAGGACTGAACTGTAGTGTAGTTAGGTTTGCAAACCTGTCTTAAAGTACCTTAAACTCAATGGACTTGATTTATTTCTCTAGAATTAAGTCCAAAACTATAGTTATAATCCTAGATTAGGATATAAAATTCCAGGATACTGCTTTTGAAGTTAATGATGTGTGTAGCAATCTTTTGCTCTAGAGTTAATTACTTCCAGTTAAGGTTAAAACAAAGGTATAAAAATCAAGAGGGTGCTGAGCTGCAATTATTGCTGTGTTTGGAAAAGCTTAGAAGGTAGTGGCACTCTTTGGCCACTTGTATTTCCAAAAATAAAGCCTATTCTTGAACACAAATCCTTGGCTTTGTATGAGAAAAGAGACCGCAACTTGGTATGTTCCCCAGTGTCCTAAAGCAATCAGTCTGACAGGGCCAATCTAAAGATCAGTTAATGTGGCTAAAGCCAGCACTGATTACAGTTATGCCTTCCTGCATTTCTGAGTCCTAACCCTGACTTTAGCCATGAATTTATACTAGGACAAGTGATGGCCACTGCAGGAAGGTCAACAGAGAATCCTAGCTCTTTACATTTGCATACATTATTCTGGAAATAAAAAGTCTGAGCAGCTCCTGTTATTGTGGGGCTTAGACACATTAATTAATTTAGGCTTATGGCTGGTTCCTTTAGGACCTAGGGGAACGTAATAAATTCTGAATATTTCCAGGTATTTTGCTTGGATTTCAACATGTATACAAGATTAGATTTCCTATGGTACAGCCATGCAGCAAATAATTTAATCTCAGTTTGTTCCCCTAGTTCAAATTTGAGCTGCTGCTTTAGTTGACCACCACAACTTTTTTCCTTGCACTTTCTAAACCTATATCCTATGCTTGATGTTAAGATAAAACTCAATGCATTCATCAGGCACTTAATGCAAACAGCAGTAGAACTAGGTTAGCAATATTTTTCAAATCACAGGCTGACTACTGTTCAGTTTTCTCTGTTTGTATGAACTTATTTCAAACCCTAATCCAAATAATTTACTTTACATTGGGCTGCAAGAGGTAGACGTTCACTGTGCTTTTATAGACCCTAACAGAGCCAAAGCTAAAAATAAGTTGAAAAACCTATTTATACTAAGAATTAACTGCACATTTTCCCCTCTGAAATTCTAAACCTGAGGCTCTTATCCTAGTCCTCTGCTTGACAGCAATAGACTGATGCTACTGTCAGCTCTCTTAACTCATAAGAGAACCACTCCAAAAAATAAGGTGTTGAACCTGTAGAAACACAATGGGTGAGCCCTCCGTTGAATTCCAAAGCTTAATTCTAATCTCCAGGTTTGGCTCTTTATGGATTATGGTTATGGATTGTTCATATAGGATCTTGAGAGTATATGAAGCTTTGCAGTCTAAACCAGCAGACTTTACAGTAGAAAATGTGACATAATGTAACATATTTCCAGTGTCCTAACAGCAGGTTGGCCAGAATCTCCTGAGTTTATATACTCTAAACTTAACATAAATTGAAACTCCAGTTTGTTAGAGACCAAAGTTCATTATGTTCATCTAAGCCCCAGTGGAACCAGATACAAAGTCAGGTTACCATGGCCCTTCTGATCTCAGTATTGCCCACAACTCCCTCTATTTCCAAGCACCCACCTAGCACTAGTTTGCACCTTAAAGAATATGGCATTACTGGGTAAAACTGAGCATTTTCCCCTAGTTCTCTAAGGAATTAGCTCTAATTCTAGACTGGTAAACCTGCTTAAAGTTAGCTCCTTTATTAACTCCAGTTCACAAGCCTATTTTGAAACTCAAACCTTAACCTTCATATTAACCTCAGCCCCAATCTTATATTTGACCGCAGGGCACTGACCAAAACTCAGCACGTTCCTTCTAATCCTGTCATAAATTTAGGTCAGCTAACTTTTCCCGAATCACTATTAAGCGTGGATCATGAGGCCCTCTCTGTTCAAACTCCAAACTCTATTTCCAACCCTACTTTCCACTATAGACTCCAGCCAGGAATCTTTCTTCTCTAAAAATGTTAGTTTCAGAACCCAAAAATAAATGCTGTATATTAAACCCTTATTCTATTTCCAGTCCTATGCAAAGGCTCTTCATGCACTTCATGATCAAGATATTCCTCTGGTCCCTTGAAGACGAGTCTGCACTTTGTGGATCACTATTTGGACTTCTGCCTATTTGCACAATTACCCTTTCAGATCTGAAGTAGTTGTGCTCCCCATTAAGCAGAGAGGAGGAGCAGCAGTCCCAGTCAGACAGTGAGAGCTGCAGAACTATGTACCCTTCGACTGCATTCAGTGCTTCAGGCCAGTGGTCAAAGTGGACCAAGATGTCAGATTGGCATCTTTATTTCTGCTAGTAAATTTGCACCTGAGGGTTTACACTTAATCGTATGGAGCATTTCTGCATGCATAGCAGGGGAGATAATAATGAGCCTGTGCTAGAAAAATAAAAGCATTTTTATGAACAGGGAGTCCCTTTGAAAATTTTCCCTCCATGCTTAGAACAGATCATGCTCAAAAACAGACCCAAAAGATAACAAGAGCTTAAACCATGCTACGGTTCTCTATATAGAACACAATTATCAAACCAGTAGAGAGAGAAGGCTTTTTCCAAAGCAATACTAATTTCTCCCTCATTTTGATTCTTAATAGAAAAAAGGTAACTTGTATGTGTACTGGCCAAGATGGAGTTAATTTTCTTCATACCAGCCCACATCGAACTGGATTTTGGATTTGGGACTAGAATGGTGTTGATAACACAGCAATATTTTGGCTACTGCTGAACAGTGCTTGCACAGCACCAAGGCTGTCTCTTTTTACCACTCTGCACTCCTTCCCCCCCTCACCCCAAGCAAGTAGGCTGGAGGTGGGCAAGAAGCTGAGAGAGGACACGGCCAGGAGCTTTTACCCAAATTGGCCATAGGGTTAATCTATACCATTTAGCACCACGAACAGCAAAAAAACTGAGGTAGAGGAAGAAAGGAGGCAGTTGCCTTCCAACAAGGCCACTTCTGTATTGTCATTTCAAATTACCCTGGTAGACCTACACTGTGGTTCGCCTGTATTTCATAAGCCTCTTAATAAATGCATGGGTAGCCTGTCTCTGGCATTAGCATCTTTTGCAAAACACATATCCTAGCATGAATATTTCTATAGAAAGTTATCTGGCAGCTGGATGATTCTTGCGGTCCAGGAGGCTAAGCCATGAAAAGCATAAAGTATAGCTGGTTTTCACAGTAAAACTTGGTACAGATTCTTACTCACTGGATCTGCTTTTCATATGTATTTAATTATATATGCTTCTTTTAGGGCTGCAGATAAAGTTCTACTGGATTAACCTCCAGGGCTATGCAAAAAACAAATGTGTGGGTATTATATATGCATATAGCTCAGGATCTCAGCGGGAAGAATTTAGAATTAGACTCATTCCACAATGTTTCAATGACATTCATTCCTAATGACAGTGAAACTGAGAAAGAGAAACTGGTGGATAGCAACCACAAGGCTCAAAAATATTATTAATACTTTATTATTTTTCATTTCAGCATTCACTGCTTTCTCACTAAGCCTCCCTCTTTTCTTCCTTCCTCACCCCACTTAGGCTAGTTGATAAACAAAGATGAGGAATTTTAATGGCATCTACCTTGTCTTATTATTCCAGTCAAATTATGCTTTCTGTTAAGTCATTAATAGAACAGATATATGATTGGTTTCATACCTCCACACAATAACCAAAGAATGATTTTGTAGCGAACTCTAAAGAATGAGTTATTAGTACACTAATGACTCAATCTTGACATTTAACATTATTACTTGTTAAAGAATGAATGCTTCTGGATAGGTTTTCTAATTTCTCAGGAATAGATGGCTGGGATATGTTATAATCTTACACTGAATCTTATGAAATTGTTCAGCAATTGTGTTCATAGGATTGCAGCTCTGAACTCACTTTTTGCATGGTAGTGAATGCTCCATAAAATTTGCAAAATTGCCAACCGTGTAATTATGAACATTTCATCACAGAAACAAAACAAAAGGTAGCATTTACAGATAACCTCACTGTGTCGCTGAAACATGTAGGAGGAGTTCCAGTTTTAAAAGCTTTTATTTTATCTTTAAATTCAACTAATCATTTAAATTATGCCTCCAGTTAAGGAAGTTTGCAAGCTGTCAAAGACAGAATAACATCATCACAGATACAATAAAACATAATCAGGTAGTGAGAGGACAGTGGTGTTCTGGAAAATATTAATACTTGCTAATGAAGAAACTGTTGCACAATTTCAAGCTTGGTAGAAGTAGTGTAAAATTAGCTTGGCCTCATATTGAAAGTACTGCAATCATGAAAGCATTATAGGTTTATCTTTGGCTCATGATTTGTCGAGGTAAAACAACAAACCCTTCCCTGAGCTTTGTTTGGGTGAAAGATATTCCTGCGCTATGACGTTGCTATCAATGTCACAACTAAGCACCAACTGCAGTTTTAAGCATACAGCTCTACGTTTAAACATGCAGCCGACACTGAGATGTGCTTTCATGGCTCAGTCTTTCCACCTGAACAGAGCTTTTGTACAAACTAGAAATTGATTGCTATAGAAGACTTCCCCAATACATAACAAAGCATCAACATGCTTTGATTTGAAATACTGGTTAGAGAAGGGCCAATTCCACTCAAAATACAGATTACCAGCAGATTAAATGAAATAAAGTGTGACAACCACATACAGCGTTTTTTCAGTTTGGTCCTGGGTCGCTGCCCCAGATACCTACCACACCTGATGTCAGTTAGATGAAAGCAAGGAATAACATAGTTCAAAATGAAGCTGAAGCAGGTTCTCTCTCCTTGTGGGTAGTCGCTACCATGACCCTCATCTTCTCAACAGTTCTGTAGAGAACATGAGCATGGGCGGGTAACATGTATACAGAATGTATCAACACCTATTTGGCCAGGAGTACAAAAATAGTGTCAGGAACACTGAAGCTAGCACCAAATGTCTGGCTTCTAATCTTCATGCATCACACTATCATCTCTGCTTAGAAAAGCTGCAATGTTGTGAAAATACAAGCATGTGGTACTTTTTTGCATGCATCAAGACTTCCAAAATCTATAGAGAGGCCAACTCTGAGGCAATACTTCGAACTATTTAGGGAGAGCATGCTAGCCCAACGAGAAAACATCATCACAGACCTGACAAAATAAACCCTGGAAGATTAAGTCACTGTGGTTTGTGAATTGCCCTAAATTGCATCAAACCATGACATAGGCACTGCAGTCAGCTACTATGCAAATGGAAAATTAAAGACAAGTTCAAGACAACACTGATACAAAAGTCTCTGTAAGTAAACCAAAGCTCCTAAAAACATCTGTGCTTAATTCTATCAAAAAGTAAACTGCAAAACTGCTTGCTTGCCGTATTTCTTCTAATAAGCATATCCTGCTTGCTATATATCTCATAATAAGCATATCCTTTAACTTTCATTTTTCTTCTACGGTTAACTCGTGTATTAAATGCGGATTAGGAAGAAAATGACAATGTTTCATAGCACTGCTCACTGCGTGCTCTCCTCTAGTTCCTCTATTCATGCCTGTGTATAAAAGAGAGCAAGCCAACAGATAAGTAAGCATTAACAAGACCAGAAAAAGTACTCAATTGGTATCTCTTCTAATGTTTGTAATGAGAACTTACATGGATGGTAACTTGATGACTATCTCTTCTAAAATGCAAATGAATTCTGTTTTTACAGAAGTGAAAGACATTCTTTGAAAGGCTGACTTTGAACTCAGATCCACAGAAAGTAAGTAACCTGTGAGATTCTGCAGGCCTATTGGTCCTAAGACACCTGCTCTCCAATCTTTTATTTCTGACCTTATCCTATGTAGAAATCACGATCCATGCCAGGTTGTCTTATTTTGTAAGTTGCATGCACAGGAACTGGAACACTACCAGCATCTTAGGAGTTAAAATTTGAAATAGACTTTACAGAAGAGAGTGGAAAAGTGTACCCAAAGTTGTGACATGCAGATCATCCAGGAGGTTCAAAGTGATTGACTGTAAAATTTTCTGATATTTTGGCATAAAGGAGTGAATTTTTCTGGGGCATTTTGCCGCAAGTGCATACATTTCTTGGAGCAGAACCCAGTTCCAGTTGCTCTCAGAAATCTATATCACCTGCCTTCAGCCAATTTACTTGTATTTCCCTCTTTTTCTGAGGCAGGTCTGTGTGCTTCATGAATTGCATGGAGAAGTAACCTCTGCTATTGCCCTTACAGAATGCTAGCAAAAATTTCTGGGAAAGATTTGTTTTGACATATGGAAAGATCTCTTCATTATATATTCATCATTAATCATCACCTCTCTTTGTGTGAAATTTCTTGCTAAGCTCAACGCAAGTATACATTCAAAACATGTCTGTTGCACTGATTTAATTTTTCTGTCTTCAGTAGTAAAGTTCAAATGCCCAAGATATTTAGCTTGCTTTTAAATTTTAACAAATGCTTTTTATATTTGCTTCTTTTTTTTTCCCCAGCTTTACAGACTTTTGTCATTTTTTTGATACAACTGACAAATTGAAGAAATCACGAAGGCCTTAGTTTTTTTTAGAAATAAAACAAACCACTCACGAAAGCTGGGAGGCAAAAATACACTTAAATTTGAATCCTGGCTTCACAAGTGCAACCAGTGAAACTGATACAAACCCAAACCCACAGGTATTCAAAGACTTCATTGGAATTGCATTTCTCATTCTTGTCTTCAATTTTTTTTCCTTTTTTCTGGATCACAGCATTGTAGATGGAATAATTCACAGTGATCATGCTCCTGTCAGAGCTGTAACTAGTTTGCAAATGCTTATAGTTAGGCTGGGCTCATTGTGATAAAATGTCAAACAAATCTCAACGATAGTTCTCACAGTGGAGAAACGTTTCTCACCCAAGCTTTTAGGCAAATATTCTTTGTCTTTCCTGAATTTTCATTGCGTAAAAGCCCGTGTCATTTTGAAGCTTGTTCTGCAATGTGTCAGTTTGTTTAAAGAGTTTATTCTTTGAGTTCTGCATCGGGTGAAAATTTGCTTGCATCTGTGGAAATGTAAAACCAAAGTAACCAACCTTTTTTTTCACAGCTTTCACTGAACTTAATTGGAAAATGCTGCCATTTGCTTAATTGGAAACGGTAATGTAAAATTTACAAAGGCAATGCAAAGGAATTAAGCACAAATCACCACATTAAAATGCTAGCTTGTAGGTGTATTGTTAGCTGCCTTACTACCATGGAAATTAATGTAAAAACCCCAATGTCCTGCTTTGGAGTGGAGCAGAGCCAACTTTCTGTTCAGTGAGAGAGGCTCTTGCTCACACTTGTTGCCGTGGCAACCAGGGTCAGCTGACCTGGGTGGTTACCCCATGGAGGGGTCGCACAGGTGGGGAGGTGTGGACAGGTCAGGTGACCCACACTGACCAATCGGATGTTCCATCCCGCCTGCCATGCTCAGTGTAACAGCTGAGGGACCAAAGGGGCCAGGTTGGCTTTTCTTCGATGGGTCTCTTTCTTCGATGGGTCTCTTTCTTCGATGGGTCTCTTTCTTCGATGGGTCTCTTTCTTCGATGACTGATGTCTGAGGAGAGCCCTGTCAGCTCATCCACCTTTTGATCCCAGCCAGTGTGTTCCAGTTCCCATTTGTCACTGAGTCCCGTCTGGAACTTTACCGGTGCCTGCCAGTGATATCTCCCTGGGAGCTTGATACGGTTTTGTGTCCATTTGTATATATTGTATCTATTTCATTATTTCTATTCCTATTATTTTTATTTTATTTTAAATATTTCATTAAAGTAGTTTTTTTCTAATTTTACACCTCTCTTCTTCCTCTCTTTGGAGTGAGAGGTGGGGGGGGAGCGCATCTGTTGTCTTGTCATTGCCAACCCGTCCCAAATCACGACACCTAAATACAAAGATAGATAATGTTCTACTTACTTAGTATTTAAGTGAACTCTGTTGGCCAAAATCAATTATCGCATAAACCATTTCAGATGAAAACAGAAGGAAAATTTGAATTGCACAGCACACATTTAGCAGGTCAACATTTAACTCTGTGTTGGTCCCTAAATATCATGCTACAAACAGTTTGTTTAAAATTTAGACTATCTTCCATTGTCTTCTCTCCATTTCTCCTTTCATATCCTCTTCATCACTCAGCACAGTGATACATTTGACTTGTCTGTGCCTCTCTCTTAAAAGAAATTCTTTTTCATCACATGCTTCTGACGTAACTCTTTTCCAGACCTAAATTTGCAAATTGCTTCACCAGCCCTGAAAGTCCCCCTCAATTTGGTTGAATCAAATTGAGAAATTTGGTTGAATCATTTACAAGAAAAAGGAAATACAAAAGGGAAAAGGACTTTCAAAATTTTCAATGTCAGATGCCAGCTTGTGCTGCTTCAGAAAAGGTGCTTCTTCTAAATGGGTAACAGGGATTCTGGTGGAACTGCATGTTAACTTTTGATGCATGACGTCATTTTTATACTTCATATTTCTTTTGTTTTTCAACTTATGCTCTCGTACGATTTTTATGAAGTGGTTCATAGGACTCCTTGCAAGCTAGCTCTTTTGCCAATTCTCTGAAATCTTAGCCATATGTCTCAGTAACTAGTAGTATTTCAGTCACAACATCAGACTACTATTAAACCCAATCCTGCATAATTCATATCGTCCTAGGTACATGAAGCAAAAGGTTTTGGGGGCAATAATAGAGGTGTTGGTAGAAAGTTTTTGTTTTCCATCTTTTTACGTTTATAGAGAACCAAATTCCACTGGAGTTCATTAGTGAACCATTAATGTAAATGCTTACACAGAGTAACAGAAGAAAAATCTCCTCCTCATTGAACAGAAAGACTAACAGCATCCTAGATAGGAGAGCCAAGTATGCAATTATTTACCAACCCAAAATGTACATTTGTGAAGAAAATAACAATATAAAAATTCTCTTTTTGTGCTATGCTGAAGGCCTGGATTACTCACAAATCCTTGCTTAGCAGAAGGTCCTTCTCTGGAGGCCCATATCTGTTGGCTGCAGACAGCAAGCTGACTGCCTCAAATTCTGCTAGTCTCAAATAAAAGCATTTAATGAAACTGTGCACTTTGGTGTTAAATAAGTAGAGCCAGGCAGATATCTCAGGATGAAGGTATTAGATGAACAGAAGAAAAATGGGCACATCTACATGACATTGTATACCAAACAACAGAAGTTTTTGGCAATTGTCTAACTACAATGCTAGCCAGAGCCAAAAGCACAATAGCAGGAGAATATTAGCTGTAGACTATAATTTAATGCAGAAGCTCAGTAATTTTCCAGAAACCTTCCGCAAATCAGAAGTCAGATTAGATATTTGTTTACATCATTGCAAGAGAGTTGCGTTTATTTCAAGGATACATTTTTTAGTGTAGGAAAGAACGAAATCTGGCCAAAGCTGAAGACTACTTTCCTTTAATGGTGCAAAGCACTGAGAAATCACACATTTACAATATTAGTCTGAAAATGAAAATTCCCCATATGTCCAAAATAATTAATGAGAGGATACTGTAGTTAGACAATGAGGAGTCTGGCATAAAGGAACCAGATTACTGTAATCCACATGGCTGATTCTATTGCAGGTCTAAATGACTTAGCGACATTTAAGATATTTAAGAAAAAATACAATGATTTATTCTACCTAAAGGTATGATTAACCGTAAATACTCCTCTCTGTAGCTATTTGTCCCCATGAAAAGTAATTGTCTAGGGGAGCTCTTGATGACAGAAGACAACAGACATTAATTTCATAACATTTTATATTTACTGTGCATAGGAAACACACATTTACTGGCAATTCAGTGCAGTTGTTCTTAAGATTTCTGTCCGAAAATCGACATCATGATGGCAATTCTTCTTGGTTTTTTGCATGATTTTTTTTCTGACTTTCCCTACTAAAGGCTGGGGACTGGGTTATTACTGTGCTTTAGGAGTGGACAAGAAAGTAGGACTCGGCTTTTGTCTTAAAATGATTCCCTGCTTTCCTGAGAAGCCGCCAAAATTATGAGGCTCATTTGAACTGCTTGTCATATTGATTCAATTATCACTTCCTGGGCCATGCTGTGGGCTGAACAACAGAGCTGCACAGCTTTGATTTTCACCAGCTCAGCTGGCTGAATGTTTTCGGTGATTTTAGCACTGTGATGAACAAGCCCCCAAGTAAATTGGAGTGTTGTTCTAGCTCTCCTAGGAACATTCTTCTGCCCAGAACCATTGCAGTATGTTGTGCAAAAGCTTTGTCCTTTCTTATGACATCTGGAGATTTCCAAATGCCGACTAAACTGGCAGCTGCCTACATACAGCAGATGTAAAATCTTTCTATACAAATCTAGCAGGAAAAGGGAATTTAACTGGAACCAAGAATTTTATGGCTTTTATTTGTTTGTTCTTGCAAATATTGACTGGATGGTTCAGCTCAGGTCATGCTTTGGAAAACAAACAAGACTTCCTGGGTTATATTCAGGCCACATTTGTACTTCAGATACTTTGAATTGATGTTTTTCTGTCCCTTGGGTCAGATTATCTGACCACTTTCCAACAAAACAGCCAATTTTGGCTGGCCTTGTTGATATGAAGATTAGCCCAGAAAAGTTGTTCATTTTCTTTCCTTTGGCTGGGTACAACTGGCTTATCTATACACCTGATAAAGACAGGAAGCAGAAGGGAGCTCTAATACACTATGTTAGGGTATTAAGAAACTATTCTAAACTAGAGCAGCCCTAAGGCTGCCCTAGATTATGTTCAGGCCAGCACTAAGCAGCAGACTAAACTATATGCAATATACACATATATGCATGCAATGTACATGCAATATAGCATGCAATATGGCAATATACATTGCAATATAGCGTAATATAAGTGATCATTGATTTCTTTTGCAACAAGTGCATTTAGGCTCAGGAGACAATCTGACTCAGTGCACTGTACATTGTAGGAGTCAACCATGGGATGAATTCTGCTGGCTGATCTTAGCACTTCAAGCCCTTTATCTTTTGTGTCTTTGATGTCTGACTTTTATATTGAATTGCTACAATGTCAGTGGGTTGGATTTCCTCACTCTGATAGATCTGATTTTGCAGTCAAATACTCTGCCCTTATTTCATTACTTTTAAAAATGAGAAACTCTATTGGTTTTAATTTGCAGATGGTAATCATCTTCTAAACAGCCCCACCACATTATAAAAATCTGCTGAGGAATTGGCATCTTGGTCAAGTGATGAGGACTCTGGCAGTAACCATGCTTACCTGTCCCTGTACAACGCATTCCTCTGATCCTTCCCTAACCTTTCATATATTTAGTAAACTCATTGTGCCACTTTTGCCTTATTGTAACTCTCTCTTTCTCTCCCCTCCATCCCTTTTTTTTTGTTTTCTAGTTAGAACATCTGTTTTCATGTTTCTTGTCTTTTCAAACTGTCTTCTGTGTCTTAAGTGTAATGGCAAATAGGTTACTGGCAAGAGGAAAACCCCCAAGCCCTGGAACTTACCCAGCTGTGCACTGCCTTTAGGAAAGAATGACTTTGACATTGGTAGCTTAGGCTAACTGAATCTTTATAAATGGTATGTGAATCTTTTACAACTGTAGCTTTAAATTGCCACTTTGAAATATTCATTGCAATGGATTACTCTCCTCCATATGAAATTCTCTGGAGCAGCCCTTCACGTTTTCAAGTTGTACTTAAGTTATACTACTTTGGAATTAGTGATACTTTTATTTCCCCCTGGTAACAGTTTTTAGATATTCAATAACCTTAAGAGGAAATTATTATAGGAAAATTACATAAGCGTGTACGCTTGAGAGCTTAAAATGATTGGGATGGTCAGAATGGAAAGAATGGCTATATAAGAAACCTGAAAAAAATAGCCGATACCGATAAGGGCTTTCTGCATCATTTATTTTAATTTAATCTTATGCAGAGATTTGTTTAACAGTTAACATAATTAAAAGACTAAGCCATTCATCATGAGTTTTGTGTTTATTTTTCTTCTGTTGATATATATATATACACACATATGTATATAAAAGTGATTATAAAAGTGCAAATCAAAGCAGCCTATTTGTCTTCATAGTTCCCATATTGTCTTGACTATATTTGTCTTCATATTTCCCTCCTTGTCTGTTCCATGACTTTCTGAGCTAGAAGAGCAATGAACTTTGACTCTGCTGTCATGTGTACAAGTTGGAAGTCATTGAAAAACAGCTAAAACTTCTGAAATCAGAAATCTTAAATGTGAATATTCTAAGGGACTTTAAGAAACCTTCCAACTACAGTGTTTACGTTTATCTTGCTTTTTTCGCAAACGTTCTGATAAATGAATCAAGTTTCAGGAAAATTTACCAGAGCAGTGACTTCTAAGGCAGAATTACAAAATATTTTTTAAAAGGGAAGTTTATTCGTCATGACTGTAAATATTCATGCCTGACTAAGATTAATATAGTCATCCAGGAATGGGGCAGAATCATACCATGTGATCTATATGCTGAATCATCTCAGGTTTGACTATTCCATGGTGATTATTTGTATAATTACATAAAATACTGACTTAGGTCTGTTTAAAATACTAAGTGAATCATTTCTAATGCTGTTTGAGGAACTCTTGCAGTTTATTTGAGTTTGTCAATTTTATTAGTAAAGTTTCCTTCCTGTGTGGCAGAACTTTCCTTAGGAAAAAACACATTGGGATAGACCAGGGACCTTTGTGTCGATAAGCAAAAATCTGGAATGAGAAATATTTGCCTACTTATGTTCTCAAGAATACATCGTGAACACTGTCCTGGAATCATAGGGCAATACAAGTGGGAAAAGACTTCAGGAGGTCTCTTGCCCAACCTCCTGCTCAGAGCTGGGCCAGCTCAGAGATCAGATCACATTGTTACAGGGCTTTTTCCAGCCTGGTATTGAAAACTTCCAGGAGAACAGGCAGCACAATCTCTCTAGGCACTCTGTTCCACTGCTCAGCTCTCTTCGTGACCATTCTTTTTTTTTTCCCTCTGTTATATCCAGTCTGAATAGCTCTCTGAAGTCTCCCATCTTATGCCCATTGCGCCTCAGCCTCCCAGTATGCACAACTCTACATACAACTGTGAAGAGCCTGACTGTCTTCCCAATAACTTCCCCTTAGGCCCCATCAGGCTGCTGTCAGGGACCCTGGAGCCATCTCTTCTCCGAGTTGTACAAAGCCAGTTCTGTCAGCCTCTCCTTACAGGGAAATTGCTGCATCCCACAAGCATCTTAGTGGCCTTCCACTAAGCTCACTCCAATTTATCATCTTTCTTGTAGTGAGGATCCCAATGCTGGATGCAATATCTTGATGTGGTCTAATGAGTGCCAAGTAAAGGGGAATAATCCCTTCCCTCCATCCACTGACTCTGCTTCTGTTAATACAGCTCCAGATGTTGCTGACCTTCTTTGCTGCCAAGGAAACACTCCTGGTTCTTGTTCACTGTCTACCAATAGCCCCAGAGTTGCTCTGCAGCCTGTCAGTCCCCATCCATGATTGGTGCAAGGGGTTAGTCCAACCCGGTGAAGGACTTTGGCATTCGTCCTTGTTGAATTTCATGATATTTGTGTCACCCCATTCCTCCAGTCCATCTAGATCCCTCTGGATGGCAGTCCTGCCCTCCAGCATATCAACTGCACCACCCAGCTTGGTCTCATCTGCAAACTTGGTGAGCAACCAGCACCCTGTCACTTTCTTCAGGTCACTAATAAGGATATTAAACAGGACTAGTCCCGGTGCAGATGGTTGCAATACTCCATTTGTTACCAGTCTCCAGGTAATGTATGGCTTATTAACCACTGCTCTTTGAGCTCAACTGTCCAACCAGTTTTTCACCCGTTTAGTTTTCACTTATCTGTACTACAGTGCCCCAAATTTGATCTAATAATATTGACAATATTCTTGTATTGAGAAACAGTGTCAAAAGCCTTACTAAAGTTGAGGTAAGAGACATCCACTGCTCTTCCTTCATCTACAAATCCAGTCATATCTACTCAAAGATATACATTTTACTTCAGTTCTGTAACATGCCTTAATAAAGACCAGAGCAGAATCAACCTTCTACACTTAAATTAGAAATAAATCTGTTGAAATGCTGTTGGGCATCAGTGATAAATAAAAATGCAGTTCCCTATTTGGTTTAAATTGATATTTGTGCCAGCTGAAGCGTGAGTTCAAAATACTTATCATTCCATTGTTAGCTGTGGACATTAATAGGATATTGGTTGCATCTTCCTCCGTTAGTCTGTTTCAGTTAGATACATACAGGTTTAACATATCGGCACAATTAGTTCTTAAGCTCTCAATGAATTAAACATTGTGTTATATCAATCTCTACTGTAACTGAATTGAGAAAAATATCACAAAGTGGTATGATTTCCATAGACAATAATGGAGTTCTATTAACTGTGAATCTGATGCATGTTTTTCCCTCACTTCATTTTACTTATCAATATTTTTGTGTGCTACGTATAAAAGACTTACTGTGTACAAATATATGTATGTGCACATACCTAGGAGGAACACCTCTCCAGAGTCAATGTATATTATAAAATTCCACCTGAAGTTCAGCCTTGTCTCAGATGAAGCTACTACGTATACAAGACTACACAAAAATGTATGTGATGGTTTTGGGCTGGGACCTTTGGAAGGATGATACCAGCAATGCTTTCTAAAGTGCACTCTACTGTAGTTCAGGATAGATGGATTTAAATAGTATTTTATTAGATAGTATTTATTGGGACACTTATTCTTCTGTTCAGGCTTTTGCATTCATCAGTAAATTTTCCTACCAGGAATTCTGCAAGACTCTGCAATCTCCGTCTTTTCTCTCACTCTCCTAAAATTAGGAGCCTTCCATTGTTTTATTTTTCTTCCCCAAAGTGTAAAATCCTGTGTTTTGTAGCTTTGTTGACAGATTTACTGAGCTGGAGGACGTCCTTGGTGATCAAAGTAATGCTGCAAGTTTTTCACTTTAACAATTATTTTGTCGTTTCGGAAAGCATAGCACAGCTCACAATGTACACGCAGTATCCCTCACCCAGGTTATCTATTGATTCTTTTGTGGTACCAAACAAAATAAAAATGAAGATGATGTTGACTGCTCTAGGCTGAACATTTATTTTCTTTTATTCATCTTGAAATGGAGAAACTTCTTGAGTTTTTTTCTTCTTAGATATATTCATCCTTCTCTTTGGGACATTATGCTACTAACAAATATTTTGTTCCTGCTTTTTAAACGTGATTAGCACTTCTCAAGACAAGGGCTTTAAAACTGAGGCTGGTGTGTTGCACAACATGATCAGTATGGCCTTGTCCACACCATATACAGAATCTTCACAGCCAGGATGTGTTTGAGAGAGAGGAGTTGAGGGAAGTCCCATCAGTCGGCATTTTATTCTCTCTTCATCAGCAACAAAATGTGCTGACTTTAGAAGACCATTCAAAATCCATCCTTTTGCAATCTTTGTGGTGGGTGGAATTGCTTGTCTGGATTGATGTGGCAGGTTGCTAGGAAAGCAAGTCCAGGTGTTTTCTTAAGGATTAGACTTTAGGAGGAATTTAATATTCTTTTTGGGGAGCTGATGTGACTATTAGAGTTATTCTTTCTGTAGAGACAGTTATTGATCTGCTGTGCTATTTGGGCTCATAATAGATGACCATTATTTTGGCCTCCAATTTATTATGACCTCAGTGAGGATTTGTGGCAGACCTCACAGTAGATTCTCATTGTGTTTTGCCTAAGCCACACTTCTGCTTTATGCAGTCACTCTCAGGACAATGATAAATACCCTGATGACCCATAGAGAGGGAAGGAGTTAGTGAAGAAGTTCAAATGAAGTAGCTTTATTTCTCCAGCAATCAAGAGAGTTATCTGCTTCAGAATAAGCGAAGGTTTACAGAATATATTCTGTTAGCTTGCTGTGAACTATCACAGAGAACTGATTGTTTCTCAGGCCAGCCTACAATAACCAATCCCTCTGGCTTGTCTCCAGTACTATCTAGAAAGATTTCTTCCTCAGGCAAGAAGACTTCCCAATGTGATTTACAGCCCAATCTGGCTATCCAGACAGGTATTCGGTCTCCTGAGTAATACAGAAAAAAACCTGTCTCCTTTATTCAACCTAACCTCTTTTTTTGCAGAGGGAACTTTTGTAGGAGTACTGTTAGACTCTGTCTAAAACTTTTTATGGCTTCCTCAGCTGGGGAAGCCAAACGACTCAGTATTGATCAAGCAGTCCTCCCACCAAGGCCAACGGGATCACAGTGAGCCTCTGAAAGAAGAGCTCCTGAAAAATCACATATCCTGTTAACCATCTGAGTGCTCTGGGCTATAATAGCAGGTACTGTAGAGAGCTACCAGTGTTTATTATTTGCATTCTGATGGCATCCAAAATGTGTCCTGCTGTGTCCACACCCCCATAAAGTCAAGGCTGAAGAACTTCTTTCCCATTTGGGCATTGTCTTAGTACCATTAGAATTTCACACTGAGTCCTTGACTCAAAGCATTTACTTATGCTACAATAGTAGAAGTTTTGCCTGTGCTCAGTATATATAAATAGCCTATCTTGGGTTAACATTATGTATGGTGAATTTCACTTGTCTTATTTTTTTTTAAATAATTATTTTATACACTGACAACATTGTTAAAACTCTGTTGTTTGTGAATTGCAATGAATGAAGAACTGGAAGTCTGGCAATAAACCTCTATCATCATTAGAATGTAGAGAAACCATGTACCCCCACAACCACATAGGACTAATACTGTTAATGTTTTTCTTCTTGCATTAAAGTAAACAGAAGAAAGGTCTACAAAATTATGCAGCCAGACAAACAAAGAAGTAATTTACTATGTTTGTTTATGATGATTTCATTAATTTTTAATATGCATTTTGTAGAAAATATTCCATGAACAATTCCAAACTAGAAACCTACTATACAAGAAGGATGCTAATAAGTGTAATTAGTTAAGTGGGCTTGTAGTTAAATTAAAAACTGACCATGGGAAAATAGTTTCCTTCTTGTTCTGTCACCTGGTAGAAAAATGAATTGCATTCATTGCAGTATGGTTCACTAATCTAGAAAAAAGTATTCAGGTAGTGGGAGGTCGATGTTTAGCAATTTCACCAAAATAAACAATGAGAAGATAGTCAAGATGATGTGCAATGCCAAGCAAATATCCAGAGAAGAACAGAGGATGAGCATTACTGTACTGAAGAGGAGACCATGAAAGTGCTCATACCTCAGCACAACATCAAGCAATCACTTTATTATTTGACCAGATCAAGACTGAGCATGTTGTACCCTATCTGAATCGGCAGCAAATATCCCAGCTTCTCTTCCTGTGCCCACTTTAGATGCTTTGAGCTGAACCACCCTGCCCTGAGACACTGAGGAGAAAAAAAATTACTGGAGTACTCATTCTTGATGTCCTTAAAATTATTTTTAACCTTATGATTTGCATATAGCATCTCATTTACTTAAGGAGTTTATTTAAGGTTTTCCAAAAATAACATTGTGAAATACCAGTGCAAGATGTTTCATTATACATATAGCAAACCACTTTCTAATGATCATCATCATAAGGTGCCTGAAGCCCATGTGTATTGAGACAGATTTAATTATGGAAATTATTAGTTACTAACAGAAACAAACAAAAAAAATTAAAGTCTTCAAATACTTTTCCCTTTTTAACAAAGGTAAGGCAAAGTCAGTTCTTACTGTCTCAAAACCTCTCCTTCTGTCATGTAATTTGTAACTTTACCACTCTTTTCAGGAGAGATTTTTATAGTGGGATGCCTCTTCCCTCTTTTTTTAGATTTGTCACCTACCAGCTCATCTGTATGGGTTCTTGCTGATGTGGAACATTCTCTAAAATATATGTAGGGTTTTATTTTTAGAGATACTTCTTTGTACTTCAAAGTATCTGCACAGCAGTGTCTCCAGTTGGACAATTGCTCATGGAAGACTCATATTCTAGAGCTCACTCTTGAAAAAAAATGAAAATTGAAACTGAAAACTGAAAACTGAGTTGAGTCTTCTCAAACAAGTTGTACAGCACATGACGTTTACAAAGTCTAATAGTAAGTTCCATTATTTTTGCTCAACACTCCTCTGGTCAGCCTTTTTTTTAGTGAGGTCAGTAGCTGTTATATTTGTATTTAGCAAAATGTTGTATTTAATATAAAATATTGCCTTTATTACCTTCAGAGCACCTCTCCTTAAATAATAAAGATGTCATGAAAAAGCAATTCTCAGAATAAGCAAGGTGCAATTAAAGAGTGAAAAAAATAAAAGAAAAAACATTCCTAATCGTATTTGAAATGGGAAAAAGAGGTCAAGAAATATAAAAAGCTATTCTAGATGACTGAACAGATGAGCTGCAGCAGTTCTGTCTATACTGAATTTTGTCTGAGCTGAAATAGCAAGAGGCTACCTACTGCATATACCTGGGCATATGCAGTATTCAGCTAAAAATGAGCAAGGTCTCGCAACATGTGATTGGAGAAATTCAACTGATATTTTTTTATAGTTACAATATTTTGAGATGGAATGAAACATGAAAATTTGACCCTGGTGTTGACAGCTGGCTTCCTGCATATACTCATGTCTAGTAACGTAGTTGTCTTCAAAGAATTAATTTCTATGTTAGAAAAAAGTAACCCCAATAGGTAACTTTGAACGGAAATGCAAATTATATGCAACCTGTAAACCCTTAAATATTTGAAAACAGACAATGAAATAATACTTATGTTTCTGTCAGTAAGCCTTAACCATATGGACGTATCTTTAAGTGTTTAAATTTTCTCTCAGAGTTTAAGGACCCCAAATATTTGTTCATACGTTGCACGATGCCTGTCATTAAGTCCACCTATACACCCAGTGGTATTTAGAGCTAACAAACTACTTTCCTTCTCTCTGTTTCCACCATGCATTGCTGTCAAGTCTACTTTCTTGTATTTCAAAAAGACTTAAAATATACATAATGTACAAGAAATATTTAGGAAAAAAATAGATCTTACAAAAAATGAGCATTATGTGGTGGGTTGGCCCTGACTAGCAGCCAAGCACCCACACAGCTCACTCCCCGCCTTTCAGCGGAACAGGGCAGAAAACAGGAAAAAGAGAAAACTAGTGAGTTGAAATAAAGACAGGGAAATCACTCAGCAGTTACTGCCATGGGGAAAAAAGGCTCGACTTGGGGAATTTAATTTAATTTACAATATTCAATTACTGATTCAGGTATTAGAAAACAAAGATGACAAAAATGTATATACTAAGTATGGGCTGCAGGCCCTTTGGGGGTGCATCCGCTCTAGTGTGGGCTCTTCCATGGGCTGCTCCAGCACAGAACACCTCCTGCTCCTCTGGCCTTGCTGTTCCTTTTCTCTAATTTCTGAAATATGTTTTCACGAAGTCACCACAAACTCCTCTGACTGGTTCAGAGGCAACACCAACTCCACTCTTGGGCTCAGCTGTGTCCTACAGTGGGTCCATTGTGGAGGTGGCTGGAACTGGCTGTGTGCCACAGGGTAGTCCCTGACCTCCTCCCATGGTGATCATTCATTAGGGCCCCACCCCAATCTTGCCATTTATACTCACGCATTAGCAACATCATTGCAGAACATTCATTCAGTTGCTATGAAGTCCTGCTTTTGGAAACCAATTTACCTGCCTGTGAAAAGTGCATGGCAGCAGTTGCCTGACTGATGTTCTCCTCATGAATAAAGTTCAACCTACAGGGCACAACTTGGCAGACCGTGAGTCCCGGCTGATTTGGCACCTTATAAAGCCTTATGCAGAGTACTAATCTTCAGCATTGGCCCTGTAGTCCATGACGTCCTAAACATGAGCCGGGGAGTTTGCTCTTAATGAAATTGGAGACACAAGATGCTCTGCAGAGCTCAAGAGGTGGCTTAACTGCCAGGCAGTTAGCCTGGCTGGCACCAGCGGTAGATGGCTTTTGTTCCCCTCTAGTATTAAGACAATGTACAGCAATATTAAATCTGCTGTTGTTCTGAAGGTTCAGCAAAGTTCAATGCCTAAACTGTTGGTGGAGCTTGAAGAGTATTATTGATGGGAGAAACTGGTGTAACCGGTCTCATTAGGGTGTACATATGCATATTTATATAAATGAACTGCGTTTTTTTAACAGTTATGCTATCAAAACTGCTCTGGTACCACCTCACTCATGAATGCTCTGCGGACACAATGCACCTCCCATTGGCTAAAATGGGTCACAGTGCAAAAACTGAGTGCAAGACCAATGTGTGTTTTTCCAAGAAGCTGAGAAACCAAGTCTCAGCAAGAATAATTAGCAGCTGAAATAATTAGCAACGTTAGCTCTTTTAGACCACAATCAAATATTCACTCCAGCCTCAAGGACCTCCTGAGTCAGCGTAGCCAAGGCCGAGCAGACTGTGTAATCAGAAGCGCATGGGGAGTTAGATCAGCTGCCTCTTACTCCTGTGCTCAAAAGGACCAGGTGGAGTAATGGTGGACAGCCTTTTGGTATAGGTTCAGACCAGTACACGTGACATTGAGAAACACCTTTGCTGCTCTGTCCGACACATTAATGCAGAAAAGACTAAGAAGAGGTTCCTTGGAAAATTAGCTTCAAATAGCAGAATTTAGGGAAATGGATTTCATGGAAGTGATGAGAAGGAAACAACTTGCTGCTTTTTTTATTTTAGATTTTATTTATTACTTGGGTTTTTTTCTCAAGTCCCAGACACTCAGTTCATTGGAGACGATGAGGTCTCTCCCTAACAGCCAGTGTGTGGAGCAGCAAATTGCTGCTGAACTCAGAGGCTTCCACAAGCTGAGGGAGACTGGAGTGATCAGTCTGCATTGCTGTAATGGACAGCAGAACTGTACTCTGCATACCCTTTCTTTTTCTGAAAGATGCTTATATTCTAAGAGACCTGCCAGTACCAGAGAGTCCTGTGGTGGCACCAGAAAGAAAAAAAAAAAAAAAAAAAAGTGGATGTGTAACTAAAGGAACGGTGTCTGTGAAAAATTATTAAAAATACAGAGTGAAAAGTTGACTTCCATCATAATCCGTATTTTTGAGTAGCTGTTACTGGATCTATGTTTAGGAACTTTATTTATTACCTTCCTGTGAAGCTTTAACTCAAGGAGTTCTTCACCTAAAACTTCCCCCTTAAAATAAATAAAAAGTCTCCTGTATTTTGGAGAATCAACATATAACATATCAAAAAAGGAGGTGACATGTTGATAAATGTATGTGAGTCAAATTCTGCACATACTTAACTGAAGTTTTTCTTAATAAACACTTTTATATACAATGGAAACCTTTAGACAAAGATTAAGCAGGAAGACCATGGAATAAAAATTAAGGATATTGGTCTAAATCATTTATTACAGTGAGGGAAAAGCTGGCTTAAGATTTAGAAGATCAAATACACCTTTACCTTGCCATTGAAAATTATAAATAGAAAATAAGAATAACAACACTATGTATCAGAAAGCAGAATTTGGTCCAGAGCTCCCCTGTCAGTTAGCTTGTTTTGTCAATGACACATATTCTTGAGGTGAGATGACATTATTCCAATTTTGTGATATTTTAGAATCACTTCATACTTTCTCTGAGCATGAGCTTGGTGGGCGCAAAGCAGAAAAGAATGATCTCAAAGACATCATCTCTGCTGCCAGGCAGGAGACTTTACAAGAGACACCAGACTTGGGAATGTGAGATGCCTGTCTAAATAATTGACAACTACAACGAAGTGAGGGCAAAAGTCATTCCCAACCAGACTATATTTAAAACTGCTAACCTGAGCAGGCTTCATATTCTAGGAAACGTGTCTGAGATTCATCTTAAAAACCCTGCTGTGTGTTTCCAACTTCAGTCATCAGCTCCGGTGCGTTTTTAAAGGAAGACTTACTGAGACAGTTACTGCACAAAACTAGCTATCGGGAAAGTTACATTGTACTGATGAAAATAAAATATAGTATGTTACATTACAGCAAAGCTAACTTAGAAACCATGTGCTCTCACGAAACTTCTAGCTGGGTGTATGTATTTAAAATAATTAGTTTTATTTGTGATCTGAGGTTGTGCTCTGCTCAGAGACCTTTCAAGAGCTAGATAAGCTGTGGATATAATGTTAAATTCCAGTCAACGCATAGGCAGAAGGAACAAGACCACTATCCAAAGGGTCTGGTGGTTGTGTGCCAAACCACTGAGTGGGCACCAAGCTCAGGGTCAAATTCTTCACCGCGTGAGTATGCCCTGCTCCTGCCAAAGTCAGTGGGAGCAGCATGCCTACATTGCAAGGCAGAGCGTTTGACAAAGAAACAGAGATATATTTCTGCAGAGAAATCTTCCTTGTGTTCTTTACGAGTATTGTTTGAGGGTTTGTTTTGTTGGTTGTTTTTTTTTTTTCATAAGCCTGCAAAGCTGTGGGATATTGAGAAAATAGATATTGGATGAAATCCCGGTTCCACTGAAGTCATTGGGAAAATTCCTATTGACTTCCCCAGGGTCAGCTTCCATCTACAGTATGGTCCCTTGTGTATTCTTTCTTGGTGACACCCAAATAAAATGTGCTTTGCTTACAAATCAAAACATGATTTTCTTTTTTTTTGAGCTGCTAGCTCTTTCAGCTCAGCATGGTAGCTGAAATACAAGCTGTGCTCTTCCCTGCATCTCCTATTATTACCTGTCATAAAGAATCCACAATTAGGGTCTAGCTGGCAATTTCATTGCTGATACACAAGGCAGATTAAAATCCAGATTGTTCTTCCAAAACTGTTTTAGCTGTAAGTTGCTGACATAATAGCTTTTCGAGGTGGAGTTGGAATAGGAAGTAGATATGTATCTCCGTCCACATTGCCAGACCGGAAGCCCAATGAAATCAGTGGGATGGACTCCCACCTAGTAGAAAATCAATATACTCCACAATGTTGTTATCATGTAATTTCTACAATCCCGTAGTTGGGTTTACCGCAGCAGCTATTCCAGCGTACCTGATCTCTGCAGGTGTTATTTGAATGATTTCAGCAACAGCAGGACCAAGCCTGTAATACTTGACACCAGTACCTGGGGACACACACAGGAAGAAGTTGATCACAGAATCACAGAATCACAGAATCACAGAATGGTAGGGGTTGGAAGTGACCTTCTGAGACTATCTAGTCCACCTGCCCTGCCAAAGCAGGTTCACCTAGGGCAGGCTGGACAGGAATGCATCCAGGTGAGTTTTGAATATCTGCAGAGAGGGAGACTCCACAACATCTCTGGGCAGCCTGTTCCAGTGCTCTGGCACCCTCAAAGTAAAGAAGTTTTTCCTCATGTTGAGATGGAATTTCCTGTGTTCCAGTTTGTGCCTGTTGCCCTTTGTCCTGCCATTGGGCACCACTGAAAAGTGTCTGGCCCCATCCTCTTGACACCTGCCCTTTAGATATTTATAAGCATCAATGAGATCCCCTCTCAGTCTTCTCTTCTCCAGGCTAAACAGACCCAGGTCTCTCAGCCTGACAGTTTAAAATATTTTTTCAAACAAATGTGACTTTAAAGAACCCAAAATAGAAGAGAAATATTCGCAGATATGAGCATTTCTATAATACCACAGCAATCTGTTAAGAGACTTCTGTTTTACCTACTGAGGAGTAAGAAATGGAAGACGAGAGAGGATGAGTAAGGAACAACATAGGGGGTTTGAAGAATGAAGAGGGACAATTTTTCTTTTGCAGATTGACCAGTTGTCCTGGTTTGAGGTAAAACAGAACCAACTCTCCGATTTGTAATTTTACTTTTTAGCTGGGCCTCTTCTAACTGCTAAAGTCTGAAATTAACAGTGTATTGTTCAGAAACTGTTCCCTCTCAGAGTGATAAGACCTGATTATACCAAGGAATGGTATGCACAGAGGCTCTTGCTTATACTTATTGCTATAACAACCAAGGTCAGCTAACTTCGCTATTTGCCCTGTTAGAGGGTTGGAAGCAGAGAAGTGTAGAGGGGTCACACCTATAGGGAGGAGCGGACAGGACAGGTGACCCAAAACTGACCAACAGGTTATTCCATCCCATATGCATCACACTCGGTATAAGAGCTAAGGGGTAAGGGGGCTTTGGCTCGCGTTTTCTTCAATGGCCAACGTCTGAGGAGGACCCTGTCTGTTCGTCTGCCTTCGATCGCGCTCCGAGCACTCCTGACTCTAGTTCCGGAATTCAGCTCCTGTCCGTCGCTGACTCTAGTCTAGGACTTTCCCTGTGTCTGCTGGTGACGCGATCGTCACCCTGGGAGCTGGATACGGTTTTGTATATATCGTATACTTTTTTTAAAATTTTCTTATTATTTCTTATTTCTTTATCTATTATTATTTTCATTAAAGTAGTTTAGTTCTTTTTCTAAACTCGTAAATCTCCTTATCTCTTCCTCTCCTCTCTGAGGAGAGAGGGGGGGGAGGGCCATCTGTCGTTCTGATTGGCCAATCCAGCCAAAACCACGACACCAGTGGAGCAGGAAATGTCTCATACATGACTTAGGAGTTTAAGTCAGGCAATTTCTTTATACATGGAAAACATTAGCTTTCAAGTTGTGTGCAGGGCAGACAAGCTAGTTGGCCTACACCTTAATCTCTTTACCTGTTGAAGACAACTAGTGTGATAACTTGTGGAGGGTGTCAGAAGCCTTACATTCCTTTCTGTGAGAAATGCTTCTAACTTGACTTCTGTCCTGTTGGGAAAAAGTCAAGTTAAAATGTTTCCTTTTGCCACAGAATGTCAACATCAAGTTAATAGTTATTATTATATATAGAATAATTTCACATCAATCCACAAAAAATGGAAAATAAAATGACTAAGAGGAAATAAAGCAAATCTTTCAGATTTTTTTAATTAAAAGTTATTGAAATCAAGTCATTCCCATGCAATTCATATTTTCTTGAAAGAGCTGTTCTCTTAAAATTGTTTGACCCTATCTATTTATGGATGTTTTTTTTTACTGCTCTTCTTATTTGTTTCTTTTTGCATTGCTGCTCAAATAATTTCATACTGTGATTTATGCTCATATGGCAACACGAAGGATTGAAGCCAGCGACATCTATTAAAATAGCCTCTGTCAGAGATTATACTGTATTTACCTCATCCTGAGGCATTTTCCTGTGATCTCTTTGAATTAATTTAATTTGAAAAATGTTGTTCTGGAGCTAAAATACACTGAATAATAGTTGGTTGTTTTGGAAACTGAATAACAAGAAATAACTTCAGCCCTTTTTGTCAAGCTACTAATTGTTTTGTTTATTTAAATTAAGAAAACTGTATGCCTACAGACATGTTATGAATTCTCAAGATTATACAACATTCTCTCTGCCCAGCAGCAAGGATTAAAAAAAAAAAATCTGTAATTAATGTTTCTCTTCACCTACTTTTGTAAATGGAGAGCAAAAATTTTAAACCAAAAAGTAATCCTTTATTTCCAAAAAAAGGACAGGCTGGTTTAGTGGCTCTTCAGTTAATTGGAGGCCTTTATTCTGCTTGAAACAAGAGTGGAAGTCAGGGACATAGCCTGTCCTCAAGAGCTGGGGTGTTTACCATGAACCATCTCACAAGGGAACATTGCTTAGATCCAATAAACAGTTGGGGACCTTCTTTTTAATGATACTCTCTTGCTGACAGGCTCTGGGCGGAAGCATCATCATGTCTGTTCAAAACCACAGAATACTGTGCCTCGAGCTGGCATCACAGCACAGCCCTGCTGACTCAGACCTGGAGTGACAACACTTACTGCTTTCTTCTACGTGAACAAACGGCACTGGAGCAGGCACAGTGCTGACGTGTAACGTGAACCAGCCTCCGAGAAGGGCATGCTCTAAATCGAATCAGACAAAAAGGAAAGCGCAAGGATTATTTCTATCTTACAAATGGGAAATGCAGTACAAAAATAAGAGCTTTGTGAGAGGGCTCACACGGTCTCAATGTGCATAAATACCTGAAGGGAGAGTGCAAAGACGACAGAGCCAGGCTCTTTTCAGTAGTGCCCAGTGGCAGGGCAAGAGGCAATGAGTACAAACTGAAACACAAACCTGTCTGAACATCAGGAAGCACTTTTTTACAGTGAGGGTGACTGCCCAGGGAAGTTGTGGACTCTTCATCCTTGGAGATATTAAAAAAACTGTCTGGACATGGTTCTGGGCAACCAGCTCTAGGTGTCCCTGCCTGAGCAGGGGCTTGGACCTGATGACCTCCAGAGGTACCTTCCAACCTCAATCATCCTGTCATTTTGTGATTCCATCTCAGCAGCAAATCTGGAAACTGACCCTACCACTGATCACCCTCAATCCAATGGCGCAGAAAGCCCCTTACGCTGTCCCTCTGAACTTAAGTTATTTGTGGAGTAGTTTATTCACACATTTTTATGTTAGACTCTGTGACTTAATGAGAAGCAAATATTCTGATTCTTACGTATAATTAGATCTCTTTATGCTGCTCTGGAAATGCAGGGGTTATGCATGAGCATGTGGTATAGAAACATCTCACCTTGTCACAGAAGTGTTTCCTCTCATTTTTACATCTTCTTCGGGCACACTAATTTCAGTCGCATGGTGATTATAGTGATATAGGGGAATACAAAGTGTATCTGGATAGGGCTTTTCTTATTTAACTTCAAATGTGACTATGAATTTGGCTTAGTAAATTTGTGGCATATTTCACTAGCCTCAAACAGATTTTACTCTGGTGAACGTTTTCTGGGTTTTTTTCAAGTTGTGATGCCCTGTTTTCTTCTTTATCAATATTATATAGATAGGGCCATATACAGATTGCTTATCTGTCTTTGCGTGCTAGGAAAATTTCAGATAAAGCTTTGTTTAGATCCTAAAAAAGTAAGAACATCTTGTGGTTGACATACTTAAATTATTTGAATGCCTTCTTTGAAAGTGTAATTATTCCTTCTAAATCAATAACCAGAAGGAGGAACATTAAATAATTTGAAGCAATGCTTAAACAGATATAATGTAAAAAGACAGTCTCCCGTAAAAGACATTGGCTTTTTTCTATATTCTTCAGATTCTGTATCTTGGTTTGTAATATATATCTACAGTGAGGGGAACCATAAATGAATTATGAACAACAGGACAATCTTCCAGGGGTCATAAATAAAAAGGTGTATGTGGTGTGGTAGCAGCAGGCAAAGTTAGAAACCATAATTGTTCTGTAGTTAAATATGGGTGCAGGAGACTTTTATTCACATCCGTTCCCACAGGTTAGATTCTTGGGTGACAATTCATCAGTTCACATCCACTAGATTTAAAACAGTTTATGCACTTAGTGCTTAATTCTAACTCTACTTAAGTCTGTAAATGAGAGAAATCTATTTGTTTGATCTATGTTGAGTTGCATTTGACCACATGAGCTGGGGACCAATTAAAATATACTTATTTCAATGATGTTTCATCTTTTCCTTACAATACCCAAATATCATGAAAGAGTAAGGAGAAATCTATGTTGTTATTTTTAGAGTACTATTGAAGGGAGATGAGGTACCATGGCCAGAGGGAAAATATATTTTTCTGTTTATTATATTTAAGTGACCTCTCTCTTTTTTCTCCAAAATATTTTTTTCATTAAAGCATCTATTTCTGAACTGACACCATTTTTCAAGTAGGCATCTAGCAGGCATGATACAAGTTATTTATATTTTAATTTCATTTTAATAATAACTTTAAAATATGTTACTTTTTAAAAATTATGTGTAAATTTAGCATTTCATTTTCAAAAGGAATATAGTGTTGGGGGGTCATTTAATTCAGGTTAAAAGTTAATTTTTGAGAAAAATATACAGCTCAACTGCATTAAAAATTATTCCTAATACACTTGGGAGAAAGGGCTCATATGGAATGTATTAAAAGGGAAACATCCTGAAATGGCTGGCAGGTCATAAAAATAGTTTCCACATATTTTTTTTTTCATGGTAGCGTTAGAGCAGTTAAAAGATGCAAAGCGTAATCAGTGACTTCTGTGGGTATGGTTTAAACTGAGAGAGCCTGGAACAACAGTGAGGGAAATCATGCTGTTGTAAGAGACAGCCTGATCAGGCCCAGTGAAACAAGAAATGTAAAAAGCAAGTGGCACTGAAGTCTCCTAGAGATGGCTGAGGTGGCCTAAGGCAGTGCTCTTCCTCCCCTACCAAAGGTCTCATGGAGTCTCTCTCTCTCTCTCTCTCTCTCTCTCTCTTTCTCTCTCTCTGAGTAGCGCAGTCCCAGCTCTGGAAAAAAGTGTCATTCCCATGAAGATAAGCTGCTCTGTTCCATCAGAGGCTGCGGTGCTCACAGACACACGTTAAGGAAGGCATGAGAGACTCTGTGAAGGCTTTAAAATACACATTTCTTAGGCTGCTATTGTTTTATTTCAAGACGCTTTGATTTTCTCTCCACACACGCACAAAAAAAACAACCCTCAAAAATAATTATGCACTAATAAGCAGTTTTTAAAGTAGTTTGGTGTCGTGGTTTTGGCCAGTTTGGCCAATCGGAACGACAGATGGCCCTCCCCCCCCTCTCTCCTCAGAGCGGAGAGGAAGCGATAAGGAGATTTACGAGTTTAGAAAAAGAACTAAACTACTTTAATGAAAATAATAATAAATAAGGAAATAAGAAATAATAAGAAAATGAAAAAAAAGTATACAATATATACAAAACCGTATCCAGCTCCCAGGATGACGATCGCGTCACCAGCAGACACAGGGATAGTCCCAGACTGGAGTCAGCGACGGACAGGAGCTGAATTCCGGAACTAGAGTCAGGAGTGCTCGGATCGCGATCGAAGGCAGACGAACAGACAGGGTCCTCCTCAGACGTCGGCCATTGAAGAAAACGCGAGAGCGAGCCCCCTTGTCCCTTAACTCTTATACTGAGCATGATGCAGATGGGATGGAATACCCTGTTGGTCAGTTTTGGGTCACCTGTCCTGTCCGCTCCTCCCTATAGGTGTGACCCCTCTATGCTTCTCCACTTCTGACCCTCTAATGGGGCAAACAGCGAAGTTAGCTGACCTTGGTTGTTATAGCAATAAGTATAAGCAAGAGCCTCTGTGCATACCATTCCTTGGTATAATCAGGTCTTATCACTCTGAGAGTGAACAGTTTCTGAACAATATGCTGTTAATTTCAGACTTTAGTCAGTTAGAAGAGGCCCAGCTAAAAAGTAAAATTACAAATCAGAGAGTTGGTTCTGTTTTACCTCAAACCAGGACAAATTATCATATGGAGATATAACACACAATGTCAAAAAATGTATCAGGAACACATGTTGGGGAATGAGCTTTGAATCAGAAACCAAAACACAGCTCTGTGATCACCTTTTCAAGATGGAAAGCACTAAGCAGAAGTGAAAATACTATTGCAATATGACTGTGTTAGAAATTATTACAAAATCAGTGTCCACTATTAGCCAGTACTCACTGTTCTGCTAGTTGGGGGTATGGGATTTTTTTTGGATTGCTCAACTACAGTAATTTGCTGCCAGATGGATGCAATTTTAAGATCATTATTTGTAATCCTTCCTGTGCCCTCAGTATTTTATCTTGAAACAATTGCAATTAAGATCTTCCACAGCAGTTTTTTGCTGAGACACCTTCTTTTCTTGCTCACCCAGGTTAAAAACGCTGCTAAATTAATCATTGTACAATTTAGCTACGGAATATAGCTTTGTTGATACGCTGTTATTTTTAACATTTAATTAGGAAGAGTCAGAGAGCTGATTAGCAGTACAGTATGATGGCACAGATCATTAAGACTCAGAGGCAAACCCAAGTGCACTATCTTGTTCCACCATGGGCAGGTGGCAATTGCCTACGTAAGCAGAGCTCTCCTGGCATGAAGCGACGCACTACCTGAGTGAGGGGAGATTTTGACGATGGGACCTAGTTTCTTTGTCAGATACGTGTGAACTGATCTGACTGAAACCCACGGGAACCACATGCACCAAGGGCAACCAGCAGTCTAGAGGGCTCAAAGTGTGTCTCTAGGGGTGGTGGTTTCAGATACACTTGCTCTTCAGAGCTGTAAGGCCAGAATTCTGATTTATAATATTATATCTATAGAATATATACATATAAAGCCCACATGTGATTTTATTAGGAGAAATAAGAGCCAGGATACCTTTGGCCCCCTCCTGCTGTTAACACTAGCCATGTTTGCATAAACTCCCTAATCCCATGACAGTGATGTGACTAGACAACTTTCCCAGCCAGACAGCAGATCTAGCTGCTGCTGCTAAACTGTCATCAATATACAAAAAATATTGACCAAAAATGATCTCGGTTTTATAGATGGATGTAGTAGGATTTTAGTTTAGCAATATACCCTGTGTTGTTTCAGCTGTAAAAACTATTGTAAATGTTGATCAACTAATAGCCATTACATAGCTATACCCAATTCAACTGACATTTCATTCAGTAGAAAGATTTCTACCAACTAGACAAGGAAATGGATCAGACTATAGATCTTTAAGAAAATCATGTGTTACAGAAACTAACAACTTGCTGGGTGTAGTCCAAGAAAAACTATGATTTCCAGGCATGTTGACAAATCATTCTTTAAACTCTGTGCCTTCTGAGCTTACTGTTTTGGACTCCTTTTTCGCTTTCTCCATACCGTGTCTTTCTTATAAAAATGATTATTCCAGTTTGGCAGAGAAAAGGGTTTGATGGAGGCATGTGTGGTTGAAGGAAAAGCTTTTTGTTAACCATTAATTCCTATTTTTGACTAACATTGAAAAAATGGGAATAATTAAAGTTTAGTCCCCAAATACTTTCATTTTTATTTTGATTTTTTTAATTATTTTTTTCTGTACTCTACCTTGGGCACAAAAGTTTGATAATTGTTCTGCAAAAGTATAATGCAACAAAAGAAAACCCAGTTCCAAATCTCCTCAAGTAACAGCCCAGATCCCCCATGCTGAAGGACTTTGCTAGACACAATACATCTCATCAGTAGAAAAAATTGCTCAGTGGGAGATAGATTCTGATCTAATTAAAAGAGCTGGCAAAGAGGAAATAACCATGCTTCTTATTCATCTGCAAAAATATCCTAACAGGCTTCAGGTTAGGGCTCTTAATAGGGTTTGTCCCAGCTGTTACCTCTTTCATGACTCATCCAAAGAATATGAGTAGGCAACAGCTGGAGCCTGGACTCTGCCTTTTTCTACAGAGTATCAGATGCCAAAAATGGGAGCAGATACTGGTGCTGAGGTTCTCCAGTGCTACTTTCTGGGTTGGCACTATTCCTAGTTACTGCAGCAGCATAAATCCCTATTATGCATGAGCTATACGGGCTGTCAGGCCACTTAACATGTGCAGGTTTGTTCTAGCCCTCATTCAGGCCATGCTCCCATTTAGGCAAATGGGAGCTTTGTGAATCTACCTGATGGAGGCTGTAATGACTCTGATTCAGCAAAGCCCTTTAGGGCATATTTAGCTGTACTTGTGTTAGGTTCATCCTCATTCAGGACAGCGTTATTCATACGGTGAATTTTGAACGCACTGTATGAGGGCTGATACTGCTAAGACACCTTCTAACCTTTATTACTTGAATGCGCTGCAGGATTCTAAAAAATGATGGTAGATCTATAAGGTACTGAGGTTCCAGTTAGACACTCATTTCATGGCATTTTAGGTTTGAGAATGCTTTATTACAGCTTGTACTGTAAGAAAATATTTTGACTGCATTCAGGTTGGAAGGGTTTAATTGAATCTCGATTTAATGGACTTCTGTGGAATATGAAACTTACCCCACAAAGTCAAGGCCAGAGACTGAAAGATGGCAAAATGTCAGACAGGTTATGTAAGTCATGCAATTCAAAGAGCACTTTAATTTACTATCCTGCAGAGACTGTTTATACATTCTGTTTATATAGCAAGACAGTAATGATGTTATCTCACTTTTGCTTTGTTTTGAACATCCAAGGTTAATGTATTAAAACAAAAAAGGGTGACAAAGTCAGGATTTTTCCTGGGCATTACATTGAATAAATTATTTGGAATAAAGATTTGTGTTCCTCTTTTTATTTCAGATCAGTATGCTTAGTGTTCATCCCAACCAGCAGAATAAATTGGTAGAGATTTCTTGCAAGCAGAGACAACATAAATGTCATATTAAAACTGCTCCGTTTATTGCAAAGGACCAGATGAAAATGAGATGTGTTCAGAAGATGTCAGTGAGATCCTTGTGGCATACCTGGTACTAGGAACTGTATCTGGAAACTTTTGTATGCTCACGCCTAGTATGGCAGTCCATTACTTAAAGTGCAATAGCTGCAATAGCTGCAAGACTGTAAGCAGGTTTCAGAAATGGTCTGAACAAAATGCTCACTGTCTCAGTAGATTTATTGATTACTGAGTGGAGTATAAGAAAGCACTGCATAGCAATGGCTCTGTTAATTTCTAGAGCTTCTGTAAGCATGTTATGTACTTCTATAACACCTCTCCATACCTTCACAGCTTCAGGTTCGTTGCTATGAGATGGACTATAGAGCTATGGAATAGCTTCTCTAGGGGTTCAAAATGAAAGTGAGAAATTCAAAGTGCATCTATTTAGTGTATTACGGCAGACCATCTTCTTGGCAATCATCTAGGCAAAGGTCCTAGGTAGAACCTTTCTTTCTAACTTAGTTCCCGAGGTGGTGTGAAAATCGTCCTCTGCTGTCCTGATTTTTTCAGAGCATCCTCTCCTACAAGTAAACCTTAAGAGATGCTAAGATGTGGACTGTAATATAGATGTCTGACAGAGGGAAGCTAGAGAGTTCAACAAGGACTCACTCCTTCAATATAAGACCCTGTTCCTGCTTCAGTTTCTCATAAACAACATACGTAATAGCTTAAGTTACTGGGTTGGTGAGAGGAGCAGATTATTTCTTTAGATGAAACAGGGACTTAATGGATCAACATGGATCCCTGTTCCTGCTGATGCACAGGTTAGAGTGTGCAACGCAGTCTTTGCCCCGACACTTTTTAACTCACAGCCCCTTGGCATCAAAAGGAAAAGTCCTCAGCAAGGTTTTTCTGAATTTTCTATCCAACACTATTTCTTCTTTTCCCTTCTTATGGAAAGAATGGCATTATCTGACCCTTCTCTTCCCCTCATATATTCAATATATTCACGTGTAAGAGCTTGGGTTTGTAGCAAGTCCATGCATACTTGCCAGGATAAGCAGGAGACAAGAAGACCTTGCATTACTTTCCAAACATTCTCACTTGCCATTCCCTTCATGACCTACTGAACTGTCCCATCTTCTCTCTCATGGCCCCAGCCCACCAAAATAACCACTGATTCCTCCTAAACTCCCCTACGTCTGTGAGCACTGCTGAGACTTCCCAGCCCTGTCAGTCCCCAGCAATCCCTCTCAGGTCTCCTCCTCACCCTTTTCCAACAAGCTATGCTGGCATCATCACAACATTGCATTTGCTATCCCCAAAATAAGGACAAAAGTGGGTAGAAAATGTAATGTTCGCCTGTATTGTTAAGAAGACTAGTATTGGCTTTGCTTTCATTACTTATGGAAACAAACATAACAGTTTCCATTAAAATATTCTCCCCCTCTGGCTTTTAGCATAAAACAACAGCTCAGCTCAGAATGATAAGTTGCTGGCCTCCAGTCTTGTCAGTCCCCAGCCCTTTTTCTTCTGCTCCCCAAAAGCAAATAGCTCCAAGCCTTTCTTCTCTGTGGTAGGGAGAACTTTTTCTTCATTCATCTTTAATCCCAAATCCCATGGAAATCCCATGTCAAGATCATTTTTCTTTACATCTCGATCTTACTCAGCAGGGTACAATCCTAGACAGATACCATCTCCAGAAAACCCTCCTTTACCAACTTAAGTTACTTTCTCCTACTAAGCAGGGAGAGCTCCTTCTCAAAGGAAACTGTATGACAGGCCATCATTAGTCCAAACCACTTTGGAAAGTGTGTACAGTTGAACTCTCCTATGTCCCTAGTAAAGAGCCTGTCCATCCTCTGAAAGAAGGTAAATATTTTAATGATTGTCTGATAAATATATACTTATTTCATACACACAGTGTTTGACCATACAGTTCAAAACAGTTCCTAGAGCAACCAATTTCTCCATTCTTCCCCAGATTCCCCACTGGGTGACATCTTCTTTTAGTGAATTAGAGGTGAGGGGTCTACAAAACTTATCCTCTGAGTTACTGAATGTCATTTCATCTGATTTATATTGCCCAGATCTCTAAGACAGCCTGTTTAGCACAGCGCTACTGCACCAAGAAATGCACAAGAACTGTTTTACAAGTATAAAATTCATGTTAGTAACAGAGGAGTGCTTGTTTTAATTAGGCATTTCAGTGCTGTATATTATACTCATGAACAGAACTGCTGGGTGAACATGGGTCTGTAGATGTGTCCAGAGGTCTTCACTGTCTGGGAATTATCTGCTGTGGAGCCAGAGGATCACAGTTCCTGGGAAAACTTAGTCTTTTCTGATGATAATCCTTTCTTGCAGTTTCCACAGAAACCATATTAATGTAGAAAGAGTGTTTATTTAACAGGACATTGATGTTGGATGAAAGACACCTTCTCGGCTCAGCTACAGATTTTATGTACAATGTTAGGCAAGTCACTTTAAAGATTCTGTGACTCATATTCTTGTATGTAACATGAGGGTAAGTAATTTCACATGCACTCTTAATTAATGTTTTGATAAGTAGCAGGAGACTTAGAATATGTGCACAGATTTCTGATCTCTTCTACTGAAGGGGAATCTTTCTCCCATCAAATCAAGCTAGTAAAAGGTGCCTTGAGGGGACAGACTTTCTGACAGTTATGAACAGAGGTGATAGTTAAGAATAAATCCAAGAAAAAGTAATTTATACCCACTTTTAACTCGGGGTACATATTGTTCATCCAATTTTCATTATCCAACTGAAACCTGAAACCTGAAAACATATGAAATTTTCCATCCAACTTCAAAGACTGTCACAAATCCCCTAACTTCTCTTGAATGAAAACACGTGCCAAGTAGTTTTAGAATATGTCATCAGATTTTTGTGTGTTATAAACCAATACTTTAATGACTTAATCCAAGAAAAGCAATTGTGACCTAACAGCCTTAACAGCCACAGAAGTGCCACAGATCCTAGCTTTGCTGGGGCTGAGCTACCCATTCAGCAGAAAGTTTGCCTGCGTATTGAATTTTAAACAGACAAAATCAATGACAGTCCCTTATCTTCTCCCGCACAAGATTCTGATGGGTTTTGCTTCCTATTTTAGAACATCAGTGTATGCTAATTTAGAGTATGAACAAACTAAGGAGTAAAATGTACTAAGAGTTGATTTTGCACAAAAAAGAGGGAATGTTCTAAAGACTGTTTTGTACACATTTCTATAGATAGGATGCAATTGACACAGCTGGTTTTAGAATTAAATCAATGGGCATCTCTTTGTAGAACCCAAGGCACTGTATCACCCCCAACACTTAAAAGCTGCTTGTTAGAGTGCTGCTCTCCATTTCTTTTGCTTCAGTCAAACTTAATTGAAGGGATCCAGGTAACAAAACAGTGTAAAGAGATGTAATCTGCAAAGTAAGGTGAAAGCAGAAGGTGCCTGTGAAAAGAAGAGGATTTGCAAGCTGCCCTTGCGGCTGAATTTTTCCATTTCCTAAAGAGTGTCCTCATAGAAGTCATTTAATCTATGTCATTTATTCCAAGATAGCTCAACTGGTATTCCTTGGGACTGGCTAGAAAATAAAACCATATGGCAAAAGAGTAATTCAGATTCCAAGATCACTCAAACTTCTGTTTATTTGCCCAAGACTGCTACCTTATACCTGTATATTAGTAACACCAACGTTTAGGGAGTTGCTGTTCCCTCTTGGAACTGCACCAACTTATTTCTCATCTTCTAAGCAGCCATGGGATAGCTGTACATTTTCAATTTTACTCACAATTTACCTAGGATGAATTGGATTCAATGGTCTGAATTCTGATTTAATGCTACAGGCCCAGTTCTTATTCACAATAAAGCTCTTTAAAGAATTGTTTTAGAGGCACATGGAATTAGGGAGCAAATAAATTCAACCGCTTTAACATTATGTATTCAGCTATGAATACGTGCTCAAAAGTGTTACATAAAACTGGTAATTTCCAATGAAGAGGCTATAACCTTCTTAGTGACTCTCCTTTCAGCCATCAGAGCCGTATAAAAGGGACTTAGTAAAAATGAATCTTTGTACCCTGATTTCTATTTCTTCATTGCCAGTGCTATGTCATTCAATTACCCTTCATCCCGCTGTGTGACTAGAATTTTTTGTCGTGAACCATTTTTAAAGTCTACAATGATAAAAAAGAGGAAAAAAGTTTTCATTCAAAGAAGTCAAGAAGAATAAGATTGATGACTTTTGTTCACGAGTCCAACAGTTTAAATTAAAAAATCCAAAGCCCTCATGACTCTAGTTAATTGTACTTTGGAGATGGGATTTCAGTATTTAACTTTCTGCAGGTATAATGAAAACTTGCCTGCACATTGAATCATTTTTAAAAAAAATTAATTTCCCTAGTATTCCATCATAATCTTCTTGTTACGGGAATCAGAAATACAGGAAACATTTCAGCGAACAGTTAAATAACTCTGGAAAAGAATGCCTTAATGCCGCACAGACGTGCGCATGTGCTGAAATGTATGCATGAACAGTCCCATGTGTAAAGTTAATTGCCTAGATCAGCACATAATGATGATGCAGCACCACAGTATAAATAAACCAAAGTGATTACATGGACAAAGACTGTATCTTTTCATTTTACAAAGATAATGATTAGAATATTACATTTCCTTCCTGTCTTTATTTGAAAGGGTGCAAACCAGAGATAACTCACACAGCTCCTCCTGGGCAGTCTTATTAACTCTGACTGAGGTCTTGCTTAGCTCTTCACCTCTCTGCAGTCTGCAGATTAGAAAACAGGCGCCCAGAGCACTTTCTCTCCTGCCATTGGGCTCCAGTTTTATATCCCTGTTTTGATAACTGTCGCATGAAGTGATCTCCATCTAGGACACACTTTTCACAAGGTCTCTTTCCCCCCATCTTTCTGACAGCTTATTATGACTGAAGTGGAAATGTTACATAAAACAAGCTGTTTATGGAAATCTTATTTCTGTCACATGAGCTCTATCCTGATATGACAGGCACTCTATCTGGCTGCAAGTATTAGATATATTAATTATATCTGTCATTATGCAATTCCCCTCTTATCACCACTGGTTTTTATAGTCCTGGTAAAATATACTCTGAGCAGTAAAATCATTGCACCTTAGCACACTTTAACGGTTATAACAATCTGACATAATAAGGATACTGTCATTGCAGAAACACCTTCCTACACCCATGTGGGTACTTGAAAGTCTGTGCTTTCTCCATCTTCCTACATAAATATAGTAGCTTAGGAACTTTTATGCTGTGCCTTGATTTTTAATGATAAGAGATGTCAGGTACCATTTAAAACATAAGAGATGAAAAGGGGACAATTCAGCTTTAACTATAATGCAGCTTTCCTTCAGATGTAGTCACCTGTTCTGCTTCTGTGAACCGGGAAAAGTGTGAGAAAATATGAAACAGCTAAAGTTTTAAACGAGAAAGCAATATGATCCTACCTTAGGACCCCTTTCTCTCACTCTCAGATATCTGAAGAACATAAACAGCTTAAGGTGACAGACTTTTATGCCAGTCTAACTCCACTCACAGCAATTAGGTATGCAAGATTTCTACAAATGCAATCTAAACTCTGTCCTGTAATGGTGGGTCTAATCTTCTCAACTGTATATCCTATCTGTGTATGGCTTGTTCTCTTACACTTCAGCATCCTGTCTTCCCCCATGACAGTGGTTCTATGTCTGTCTTCTCAAAACACAAGACACAGGTTTTGGAGCCCCAAAAATAAATTCAATCAGGACTTTGCTAATCTTATGCTCTCGCCTCCAAATTGTACCATCAAAATAATGGATAAGTCTAGACTGCCCTTCTGGATTCTGATGACTGAGTATAGGATTTCTATACAGGCTTAGAGTTCTAGATTTTTGCATACAAGGAAAAATTCCATATATGTTATGTTTAGAATTTAAAAAAAAAAAACAGAATGTGTACAGAGAAAATTAGATAAATTCTGCCCCAGGACACTGATGTTTTTGAATAATGATCTAGATTTTGGAGATGTGATTGTTGAAGGAGTGCATTTGCCCTGTTGTTAAGGTAACTGTAGGTTGGTGATCCATATTTAGGAGACCCAAGGTGCCAGACTGAGTGTTTGTGTGTGCAGCACACCTGGATTGTCAAACTGCAGTCAGAGTATCAAAGCATTCCCTGTATCTGAGCAGCAGAAATAATGATTGGTACCAAGCAATCCAGTACAGCTCAAGTAGCAGCTCTGGATCTCCTGTTATATTTTGCTTTGTTGCTCACTTGCTTTAGGACTGACACAGTTCTGGCCGTTGTCAGAGTGACAAGAATGGCTACAGTAGTTGCCCATTTTGGCAACAGTGTTTTGGAAGAGATCAGAGAGTTTTGCAGTGGTGAGACATGACAGGATCCAGCCTTTATACTAATACGAGAGGAAGATGGACTTCCTCTTGAATTTTGACAGCAGCACCTGGGAGGAGGGAGGCCTGCGCACACCCCAGCGAGGGGGCTCAGCTTTTAGGGCAGCGTTGCGTGGCGGCAGCCTGCAGCTGGCATTGCCCCGGCTCTCCGCGTCTCGCCACTACCCCGATCGGGTGCGGGACGGAGGAGGTGTGCGAGCCGGGGTGCCGGGGGGAAGGACCGGAGGAAGGTGCCGTTGCCTTGTGGCCCTGGGGCGGGGCTGCCGTAGCGCCTCGCCTGTGCATTGGGTCTAGATTCATACATAAATATAGCCTGGGTGGGCTCGCCACACTCCTCTCCCCCCCACCACCCCACCCCCAACCCAGGAAGAGAGCGGGGGAGAGAAATAAGGGGGGG
>VYZM01020702.1:49202-71020 GCA_013398915.1 Dromas ardeola
GGCGCCGGGGCCGCCCCGCCGCCCCTCGGCAGCGCCCCGCCGGCCGCGGATGCGCCGCTCCGCCCCGGCTGCCGGCGAAGGAAGAAAAGTTTGGGGGCGACTTAGGGCCGCGGGAGCGCCGGAGGAGAAGGAGGATGCGCGGTTTCCCCGGCTGATCGGGAAGGAAGGATGACCGAGGGAGGATGTGCACCAGCAGCCAGATCATCGGGAGCCTCCTGGTGCTCTCCGTGCTGGAGATAGGGTTAGGGGTGTCCAGCGTGGCCGTGGGGGCGGTCAGTTTCAGCCTGGTCCTCACAGAGCATAAACCTCAGCTGGGAGACTCTTCTCCGGTATGGAGCGGGGTGTGTGTACGTTAGCCATTTCACTCTCTCTTTAACTCTTTATGGTGATGATCAGACCCTGCGAAGGCATCCCCCTCCCTTGCCTTTCCTTCCCTTCCCCTCCGCGTGTGCATGCAGCGCCGAGAGCCTCGCCGGGTCCATTTCCGATGTGCATGGGGTACGGTCTGCATACTCGCGGGGCGAGGGGGGAGGCACGGAGGGCAGAGATGTATGTGTGTGTTGGGGGGGTGGGAGATGGGAGACCTCTTCTTTCTCGCTCCTTTTCATTTTTCAATTTTGCTGTGAACAATTGAACTTTCTGTGAACCCATTCTCTCACCTGGGAAAGCCCGATGCCTCAAGTGGAACACGGGCCGTAGCTTAAAATCTTTAAATTGACTGTGAGGTTTGCTTTTAAAAAAAGAACAGCCCTGACCCTTATAACAAGACTGTCAAAAGGTGTTTTAAAATAATGTCAAAGGAATGTCAGCTGAGTTCTGAGCTTTTGGAGGAAAAAGAGAAAGAGGAAATGGGAAGGAAAAGGAAAGATACGTTCTCATGATCTGGGCACCCTGAGCTTCTTGTAAGATGAACAAAAAAATCAAACACCAATAATGGGTTAATAGAAGCATCATGTTTATATCACAGAGCATTTCTCACTTCTCAAAAACCTTTCTAATTTTTCAGTTTGAGATAAGCATGTTTCTAGGAAGAATTTTCCTCCAAATGGTTATGTTTACGAAACAAAGAGTAGGAAATATTGAATATTCAGCCTAAACATGAGTGGGCATTTTTGAACTCCAAAGCTGGTTTTGGCCAGCTTGGATTGTACAGCAGTATTTCTAAAAGGATTGTTTGTTTTGCTTGAGATAAGGTGATAAATGCAAAACACTCTTGGTTATTCATCAGAGTAACCTGTAATTTATAGATTCATTCTGACAAAGTGCTTCATGTAATTTTCTCACTGTCAATAATTATTAATTATTGACAACAGTCAAAAATATTTTTGGCAGCGTATAAACACAGACTGTGTTCTGTACTGCAGAAGGGGTAGGTGAGAAATGAGAATGAAGACCAGATAAGATAAGGCAGTGGCCAACAGGTAATGATATTATCAGAATCACTTCAGAGAGGGAGATTTCTGATCATTGCCAAAGAAAAAAGATTACTCAAAACCAGTGTCTATCTGAAGATTTAATGACAGAGGGCAATATCCTGGGTTTCTCTGAAGTCAAAGAGTTTTGATCAGTCAGTGAGATCAGTATTTTATGCAGTGATTGCATTTTGTGACAACACTATCACAGCTGATACCATTTCATGACGGTGCACATTTCCTGCACAACTGCCTCATTCGTTTTTATGGTTTCTGTTACCCCAGCGTTTGTATTAGCCATAGATCAAGATCCTCTTGCATTAGATGTTGGCTTCAAGGACCTTATAATCGAAGCAAGAGACAGATGTAAGATAAAAGGATGTAAGGGAGTATAAAGAAACAACAAACCAAAACTGATTGGTATAACAGGTGGTTGCATTAACACACCAGCAGTCTGGCTGATTTCAAGCTGTTCGTAGGTGGAGTTTGAGAGAGAAATAAGACAGAGGACAATGGAGTGATTTTGCAGATGTTTATAGGAAATTCTCCCCATATGTGAGTGCACAGGCATGGAAGGGAACCCAAAGGGACTTCTAACAAGTGGGTGAAGGATGCCCACAATCAGAGCCAGCAGACGGGCATCAACTGCTAGGAACTGTGCAACAACTGCAGGTTGTGTAGGCAGAGAAAGGCCACAAAGAAACTGTAAAGTGGAAGCAAGCAGCTTCTGCTTCACATAGAAGAGGAAATGAGAAATCACAGCAGTATGCAGAGTGGAGTAACATGGTTATAAAGGCTTACTTACTTTGCCTTGAACTAGAGATCCTTGGTCTATATTGTCACGATTATGGCATCCTCTTTGTGCTATTCCAACAGTTCAAATTGTCTGTTAGGTTGCTTTCTTCTGACTAGAGGACTAGCAGGTGAGACAGGACTGGAAGGGGCCAGAGATCTACTGTTCTCCAGGGGTGCCTAGGGCCATGGGTAACTAGGTCCAAACTAAAACAACTAGAGAAAGGTTTGTTTGCACAAACCTTAGAACTGTCCCACTGCAGAAATGGCATAAGCCGCATTTCTGCTCACTGCATCTTACACTGAGCTCATGCTGCCTGTATGAAAGAATATGTCTTGCATAAAATATGTTATTTTTTTGCAATTCAAACTCTTGAATCAAGGTTTTCCTTTGAGAAATGAACATTGATTTCCTTAAGGAAAAGAAAGGAAAAACTAACATTTTGAAATTTTAGGATGCAAAACTCTGGAGTTAAGTTGAACATTAATATGTCTCCTGTTGTAATATACCTGGAAATATACCAAAAACTTTGATTCTGTTCTATCCTTTTATGTGGGTGGAACTCAGTAGAGGCCCAAGTTCATAAGGAAGTATATGAAGATAGCATCACCATGGAAACCTTAACCTAAATTCCTAAAATTTGGGCATCTTAAAATCATGTACATTCTATCTCCTATACTTGCTTCCCTTTGATGCTTTGCATTTGACGCACATTAGCTTTTTTCTTAAAAGAGTTGTTCTTATTTTTCACTGTCTCCATTCAGCCAGATAATTTACTAACATAACTTTAAGCGTGTGAATCCCACCCATAGGATTAGAGAAACAAGTGAAGTTAAGCATGGGATGAAGTGCTCTGATCACTGCATGCCCTGCATTATGTATAAGCAAGCCAGGGAAAGTGGAGTAGACAAGAATGAAGAAATGGAAAGCCTAGACAACATCTATATCAAAAATGCATGGAAATGGGAAAACAGTTTCTAAATTTGTTGTTCTCATTGGAGATGAGCTGGATTAAGATAGTAAGAGTTGTTTAAAAAGTAGCCAAAAGAAAACAACTCAAGGTGTGACTGACTTCTCAAATTATCTGGAGTGTGTGGAGATGACTATCCAATTTATTTTACATCATATTCAATCTGTTCTTTTTAAAATACGCCATGTCTGCTAAATAGCAAAAAAACCCCCACCAAAACGCAAACAAACAAAAAAAACCCCAGTCCCATATAACCTAAGGTGAACGTGTTGCTGATTTCTGGATCTTCTTTGGGTTTGTTATGATTGCATTGGTATAATCTACACCACAGGCTGTACTCAGTGTCTCTCAGACTTCTTTTTTTCAGAAATTGAGGTATAAAATCCACCATTCCAATTCAGTTATATGATGTACTATAGAAATGCTACAAACAATGAGGATACTGAACCGCTAACACTAACATAGCAAGAATGACAGCATCCATAGCAAAGGCTTTTGCACAAACAAAAAAAAATCAGAAGATAATAACTCAAAAAGTATTCACAGATATTTTTAAATGGTCACATACTTTCCCATCTATATTTAGAACAATGGTTTCATCACTATCACTAGGAGTATTGACTGTATATTCACACACACACACATGTATATGGCTCTAATTCTCATTTATTCTGCAGTGGCGAATAAATTCTTGCTATAAATGAGATTCTCTCACAGACAGAGAGAGAGAATGAGAGACAAAAGCCACATCTTTAGTCAAATATGCCATCTATCTTCATATGCAAGAGAGATACCTGATGATTCACTTCTGGCTATGTCCCTCAGGAGTAATAGTTTCGTCCCTTATAAAGACAAATATCTAAATGTATTTGAGAGATACACCTTCTCTGAATGTTGGTCGGTCGGTCGGTCGGTCTGTCTGTCTGTAGGGGCAGAGTTATTGTTTCCATGATTTGTGATTTTAACACAGTGGAAGTCTGCCTGCCCATTAAAAATCTGCATTTATAGTTTGGCTTCAGAAATTTGCTCCAAGTTGGCACTTGAAATATTTGATTTCAATGACTTTTTTTTGCCCAGGATTTGAAGGAAAAGAAAAAGGGTGAGTCAGTATGGAACTCTCACAGAGCAAGAACGTCATTTTAGGCTGTTAAATCAATGTTGGTGGCCTAAAATTTTAAAACATTAAATTTTGCATCTAGTTTTTACTGCTGCCAAGTTTCCTTTGGAAAGAACAGTCAAACTATTTTTTTTTTCAAAAGAACACTAAAAAATTCACAGTATTGTTCAGTATGCAGACAAAATGCAGATGTGATCCTACTTTATTTTAACATGTGCATTGCATTTTCATCAAACTGACCATAATTCTGGCTGGCTCCTGCTCCTGGTGAAATGAATCGCAGCACTCAGTGAGCTCAGTGGAAGCTGGACAGAATTCTGTACCTATAGATCAGGGAGGATGTACCAAGCGTGGGAGCTTCTTGCTTTGCATGAACCAGGACAATTCACTCCATCTGAGAAGTCTTTCAGTAGGTTTTCTTTATCATTCAGACACTCCAGAAGCATAAACCAATCTGGAAGATATTCTGTCCAAGGCGACTTGTAGTTCCTGGGTTGTATTTAAGAGGATCTGTTGAATATAGACTGACTTTAGCATATGCTTAAATGTTTTGCTGAGATAAGACTTTAGTTCACTTGCAGGGAATAATCTTTAATTTATTAATTTTTGAGATGAAAGCAGTCATACTCTAAACTAAGTATTTGATACAACAACAACAAAAAGCATTATTTACTATTTGTTTTTCTGATAGGCCCTAAACAAGTAAATAAATACCATTATTTTGTGCTGAGAATTTGAGTGTTTTTCCAGATGACCAGAGGTTTTTTGAATCACTGATGGCAGGTAGACTTTCAGGTTCAGAGACCCACTTCTAAATTTCCTTGAGTGTTTCTAAAAATCATTTCCCATTTTTAAATAATCTCTGCAGGCCTAGAACCAGATGAGCGGAAACACTAATCATGGCGACTGGGATGGAATTTAAACTGCTTGAATATGGCTTGGATCAGTGGGAACTGTAGCACCACCTGAGCTGATATGACCAAACAGCACACTGCCAGGTCAAAGTATTAGCTCAAATTAGACATATTTTAACACTATGTCTCACTTCAAATAGCAAAGCATCCCTCTCAGCATGAAAGATTTGGTGGGATGCAGGGCTGAGTTGCGGCAATGCTGTTGCTTCTGGTTCTGAGTCTGGATGACTTGCAGCCAGCTAGACATTCCTGTCCCCACAACTCCTTGCATGGGACAACATCATCATTAGAAGTTTCAATCCGCCTTTTGCAAAGATTATTGTATTTCTCCGTGGAGGTAATGGGCAAACCTACTACCTTGGCTTGCTCTTTTTGCCTGGTGTCATTTTTCTCTATTTTGATGCCTTTGTTTTTACGAGTGGATTCTGTGCCTTTTATGCCTGCACTAAGAAAACTTAATCTTTGTTCTGAAATACTGCCTTGAAGAAGAGTTACAATTAGAGATACCTTCTCTGCTCAATTCATCTATTAGGGATTTCAGCTTTTTTCTTATTTGGATGGTGTTGAAGCAACAAGATTATTAAATAGAATGACGGTCCTTTCTAGACATTACTAATTTCAAATTCCTGGATATTCTCATGGTAGTCACATGTTTATACAGTTTTAGTGTAAAACACAGATTTTCTGGTTTACTACCTGACAAGAACAGACAGAAGTGAAGCTGTTGATTCTGTCTTGATGGTTTATTCTTCCACGTGGGGGATTATTTGAATAGGTATGATATGCTTGCATTTTCACTGTGTTATATTCAAATTTGGAATAATTTCCCTTCCTCTATTTCATCAGATATATATGGATGACCTAGAATGCTGGAGGGCTTTCCACTGAGTGTATGTAGTTTAGGCTGCTTCTTTGTCATGAACAATAACTAGGGATCAAGCAGTCCTTACATTCAACAGGTTTTCTCTACTATTTTCTTCAGCCTCTCTCCAGAAAGATTTCCCATAGTCAGTTTTCATTTTCTTAAGGGAATTACACTCACCATTGCTTTTGCCTCCTCAAAACAGAAGAAAGAAAGGTTTCTTAGCTTCAATATACAATATAAAAACAATTCCTTTTCTTCTGCATGATGGAAACCAATAAATCTGTGGGTCTCTGCACATATAACTGAAATGGATTTTTTTTTTTTTTCAGACTACCAGTAAGAAAGCCTCCTTTTTTCCAGGCGAAAGTGAAAGAGGCCATGTCTTTTTTTCCAGAAAATATGAAATAAGGATGGATCCAAACCACAAAACTTGAATCTAAATTGAGATTTCAGCCTCCTTACCGAAATTTCTGGGTATTTGGGCCTGAGGTTTTGTTTCAAGCCCATATTTAATATAAAGTAAATTAGATCAGGCTCAAAATAAACATTCTCCTTTTCTGGGAGGTCCTTGGTTCTTTATTCCAAAGTTCACCAGACCAAACGAGAGATTTCCACCATTTATCAGCAGTCCTGCCTAACCAGGGAGGTTCCAGTTGACTGAAGGTTAGCAAATGCAACACCCATCTACAAGAAAGGCTGCAAGGAGGATCTGGGGAACTACAGGCCTGTCAGTCTGACCTCAGTGCCAGGGAAGGTTATGGAGCAGACCATCTTGAGTGCCATCACATGGCACGTACAGGGCAACCAGGCAATCAGACCCAGTCAGAATGGGTTTGTGAAAGGCAGGTCCCACTTGACTAACCTGATCTCCTTCTATGACACGATGACTCGCTTAGTGGATGAGGGAAAGGCTGTGGATGTTGTCTACCTAGGCTTTAGTAAATACACAGTACTGTGTGTAAAGTTTAAATGGTATGACATATTGTCATGAAGATGAAATCCTTCGGGATAGACAAGAACAGAGAGTGGCAAGACAGCAGAGCCCCTGGTGGCTGTATTCCAGTTGACAGTATTATAAAATAGAAGAGTTCAAAATTAAAAGACAAACAGGAACAAAGGAAATTCCTTTTGAGTCTGATTTGTACTCACATTCTTTTTCTGGTACAAAGAGTTAGTGTAGTTTCTCCCATCCACTTTTCACTACTGCTGATCACAACACTGAGACATCAAAAAATTTACAGGAAATTACTATAGCACCAACAAAAAAATTCCCCGACTTCCTAGCTATTCTATCAAAACGCAATAATCAGAGTCAATCACATAATGTCACGCTGACTTCCTAACCTTTCTGGAGGTCTCCACATTGAGAAGCCTGGCTAAGGCAACTCTGCATGAGCAGAGTTCCCGAGCCCTGGGTATCGTTAATATTCTCTCTGTAAAGCAGGTTTCCACTGCTTCCAGTGAATCAGAATCCTCTGCAGCCTCAGAAGAGAGTGGTAAACTTGGCTCATCATTTTCAAAGCTTTGCATGAGGTTTAATTGCCTGACACTGTGGCTCAAATTCATCCATTGGTTTTAATCGCAAAATGCCTGCTGTCATAAATAAATAAGCATACTGCTTTTTGGGCAAGCCTTTTCTCTGTGAATGTAACACAGACTGTCATCAAAGAAAACCCAAAATAATATTAATCCTTTGCTACTGCCCAAGTGCTTTTCTTCCAAGGTTTTTAACATGTTCAGGCACACTAGTGCATTCAGTTTCACAGCTTGTTTGTCTCATGGTCATATGGTTTATAAGACTTTGGCGTGACCTTCTCAAACTCACACAGAAGAAAGTGGAAGAACCAGGAATACACAACTCCTCTCAGTTAGAATAGAATAGAATAGAATAGAATAGAATAGAATAGAATAGAATAGAATAGAACAGAACAGAACAGAACAGAATAGAATAGAACAGAATATTTCAGTTGGCTCTCTCTTGAGTTCTTTAACTACAGAACACCTTATTCCTTGTGTATATGTATAAATACCGTAAATGTACAGAGCGAGAAAATACAGACCATACATACAGACCGTGACACAATACAATATTATCACAGAAACACAGAATCATAGAGTATTTCAAATTGAAGGGGATCCATAAGGATTATCAACTCCAACTCCCTGCTCCTCGCAGGACTACCTAAAACTAAACCATATGACTAAGAGCATCATCCAGATGCTCCTTGAACTCTGACAGGCTTGGTGCCACAATCACTTCCCTGGGGAGCCTGTTCCAGTGACCGACCACCCTCTCAGGGAAGAATCTTTTCCTAATGTCCAATCTGAACTTCCCCTGATGCAGCTTCATTCCATTTCCTTGTGTCCTATCACTGGTTCATAGAGAGATGAGATCACCATCTCCCCCTCTGCTGCCCGCTTTGCGGAATTTGTAGACCTCTCAGCCTTCTCTTCTCCAAGCTGAACAAACCAAGTGACCTCAGCTGCTCCTCATAAGTCTTGCCCTCAAGACCTTTCACCATCTTGGTTGCCCTCCTCTGCACACACTCTAATAGTTTGATGTCCTTCTTATATTGAGGAGCCCAAAACTGCACAGAGCACTTGAGGTGGGGCTGCACCAGCGCTGTGTAGGGTGGGACAATCACCTCCCTCGACTGGCTAGCTATGCTGTGCTTGTGCACCTCAGGACATGGTTGGCCATTTTGGCTGCCAGGGCACACTGTTGACTCACATTCAACTTGCCATCAACCCACACCCCCAGATCTCTTTCCGTGGGGCTGCTCCCCAGCCTCTCATCACCCAATTTGTACGTAAAACTAGGATTACCGTGTCGCAGGTGCAGAATCCAGCACTTGTTCTTATTAAATTTCATATCTTGGTGATTGTCCAGCTCTCTAGGCTGTCCAGATCTCTCTTTAAGGCCTCTCTACCCTCAAGAGAGTCCACATCTCCTCCTAATTTAGTATCATCGTCAAACTTACTTAACGTACATTTGACTCCTGCATCCAGATCATTAGTCCAGGTAGTCCCTCAGATACTTTAGCAACTCTAGAATACAGTAGTCATCCCTTGGTTTTAAGAAGCCAGTACCTTAGGGCTTGCAGATTAGCTCATTCACTATTCTTTGTATTTCAACTGGGAAATACCTTAGGTAATATATGTGTATAAGGCAGTACATAAAGGTGATTTGGAAAGGTATTTGGAAAGGTGTGTGTCCTGTCCTTGAAAAACTGTAAAGAATAGCAGAACTGCCCAGACTGGTGGATTCTAATGCTGAGTGAATCTGTAATTTTCTTGTTGTTCCTTTGGTCATATGCAAGGCTAATATAATTTGTTCATTACATTCTCTTCTGGCTAGCAAAGACTGTACAATGGAAATAGAAAGTCTTCTCTGATTGAAATCAATGGTAAAAAAATCCATTGACTCTAATAGGAACAGAATTAGAGCATTCTTGACAGAATGGGTGAACTATTCTTTCATCTTTGAAGGTAAATTACCAAAACCCCAGCTTTTTAAACTAGTTAACATACACTTGTTACAAGTTGAAACTATCTTTGATGGTATCTTCCAGCTCCTTTCTGTAAGCTTTCCAGAACTCATAAATTTTTCCTTATACAAAATTTTCCTATTAATCTTATTCAATCACTACAGAGAGAAATTATATTAATAATCTGCTTTATCAAGCCTGACTGAGTAGAACTTAATAAGAGTGATGTCTTGAATAAATTTTTTTTTGAGATTTCTGCATTAATGTTGAGAAATACAAAACACTACATGCGAAAATCTGAAGCATGCCTCCAGTTGAAGGCAATCTGCAATGACAGGATTGGGAGTGAAACTCCAAAACTTCACAGAAAGCCTGAGTGAAAACTTACAAGGCAGGTGTGATAGTTCTGAGCTGAAATCTCCTGTGCCAAATCCATTGGTTTTTTGATTGTTATTCCAATGGTTGAGCTCCAGTAGCAATTACCAGTTGTATGTCCTGAGCCATTCAGCGCCATGGTCTGCCTGACCTGGCCCTCTCCGTAATCAGATTGGTATTAAGTCGACATCCCAAGCTTCGTATAGAGGTAAACAATATAAAAAAATTAACCATAATAATGGTAGGAACTGATTCAATGGGCCTAACTCAGAGTAAAAATACATCCTAAGGCTTATGCTTAGCGATATGCATGAACTTACTTTAGTTGGAGGGAGAACGTACTAAAGCACCTCCTCAACTGAGATACTGAAATTGCAAAATTTTAGAGGATAAATGAGATGTAGATACAATAAATTAAATGGACCCTGAATGCTGTATAATTTCAGCCAGGTCTGTTCCGTGATTTAATCCTAAATTAAGGTCAAGCAGAGCCTTTTGCTAGAAATACCATCTCAGTGCAAAAAGGATCTGGAAAAATCCAGTCTTAAAACTATAAAATTACTTCCCAATAGGGGTGTAGTGTTAACTTTACTGAAAATAGGTAGCACAGATTTCTTAATAAAGGAGTTTATGAAGTATCAAAGAAATCTTTTGACAGTATTACAAACACCTGGAGAAGGCCTTATTGCTTTCATACAACTACTGTAGTTCCTACCACGACTGCTCCCTCAGGGACTGTTCGCTGTTTCCCTTGTTAAATTTTTTTGGAGGAGGAAAAAGAGACATCAGAGAATGTCATCAGTCTTTGACACAGGTCACTAAAAAGCATTAACATCTATTCATATCAGCTGGTAGGGGGTGTTTTTGTTAATTAGTTTGTGCCTAATGCTTGATGAGACAATTAGCAGACCAGTTTGTGAAAAGGAACTACATGAAAAAAACAACAGGTACCTTCATGCTATCTTTTGCAAAGTGGGCTATCTAGAATCTGAAACAGTTTTTCCTGCATGTTCAGTGTAGCCACACCAACAGATGTACTCACATTTACACCTGCACCCACAGAGGGGGCTGAATCCCATTCTTGCCCAGAGTTACACTGGCTTGAGGACAACAATCCATGTCTGATCCCCCAGTGGTTCACAGTGTAGGATCATGGCATTAAGTACCTCAGCTATGCTTGAAAGTAGATGATTTGGATCACAGACTACTACCTTGATAAACTTTTTGCAGAAAAAAAAAAGTCTTGCTTGCAACATTGGAGGATTTTTTTCATGTTTTGTTTCCCCAAGCAGCTTAAAAGTAGGATTTTTTTTTTCTTTTTTTTATGAGTAATCATCCTCAGTCTGACTTCTCATTCCAGTTTCTTCTTCTCAGATAAGTGTGTTTATGGTTAAGTTATAACTTCCTGAAACATAAGGTTTGTGATAAAAATGCTGACAACAACCGTAACCATTGCCTAACCTAGTGTTGTTGTCACCACTACAGCAACACAGCAGGATTTAGTAACTCAAGACCTTAAATGATGAAATAATTGGTATTTTTTTTCTTTGCAGTTTCTGCTTTGTGGTATATGTGGAATATTGTGCGCCAAAAAAAAATCTGGACTCATTGTAAGTTTTTTCACTGCATATATAACACATAAGTATCTGAAAGGAATATTTATCTAACTTGAACTCCTTACTGGGGGCTTTCTGTGTCCAAGTGTTTCTGATAAAATGTCAGTAAAAATTGCAAGTCAGCAGTCAAAAAAAGTAATCAGCACTTTGGATTAATCAAGCAAAACAAGGAAGTTCTGAAATGGCCTATTTAGGCCATGACTATTTAAGCTACACATCCCTATTTATCCCTGCCTGGATAAATATGGATGGAAAACCTGTTGACACAAATTTATGTCAAGTCAATAAAAGGTTCCCCAAAAACTTGACTGGATTTTAACTTCTCTCCTTCAAAAACCCATTTCTGTGAAGTGTGGCATGACTGGGCTGCCACCTCAAATGAGGCTGCTGACCAACTTGGATCCTAGATATCGTAGCTGTTCGCTGTTTTAATAAGTTCTTTTTGCAATCAGAATAATGAATAAGCCAGTTTTAAAGTGACGATGGATGTTTTCTATCAGAAATACAGTAATTTTTCTGACTGCAGCAAAATGGTGTCACAGCAGAACTTTATGTTAAAGACATGATCCTATTGTAAGTGATAATGTCTGGCTTAATTTTCTGTCAGCTTGATTATTCTGCCATATACAGATGGAAGTCACATAAAACCAGCAGAAGTGTGAAGGGAATCAAGATCTCTCTCAGATTATTATTGCATATCAATGAGTTATCCTAAACCCTGCTACAATGACAGCCTCATTTCTTAAAGCGTGTGGACCATAACCAGTTTCTAAAAGCTGTCTGTTCTGGCTGTCTCGTGGAATAGCCACTTCCCAGTGGACTGCAGCACACAGCCTGAATGATACATTCCTGATGAAATTCTCATCCCAGTTGTGTACAGAAGTGGTCTGTAAGGCTCCATAAATTGTTCCTACCACAGTAGGATAAGTACATATACAAAGCCATATTGAGTAACATCAAGGGCCCATCTAGATCAAGACCTGACAGGCCATTAGTCAAGGGAAGTGAATAAGACAATAATTTAGCAGTGTCTCCATAATAAGGTCTTCTGCCCTCAAGTAATTTGTGGCTCAAGGACATCCTGAATCAGGGTGGCATCTCTGTGATTAAAGTGATAGGAGGTCTTCAAACATGTCTCTTTAATTGCAGCCTGTTTCACATCCTTCTAAAGTTCCCAGAAACATTTTAACAAAGTTAAAAACAAAAAAAACAACCAAAGAAACAAACACATAGTTGCCACACTGACCTTCTGTAGAGATGCATCACAGATTTCTTTGTTGTTTCTCTTGCTTCTTTGTCCAGCACATTCACCTTGAACACTTTTGAAGTCCCCACACAAGCTGTAGAAAGCCTCCAAACTGCTGTCTGACTGAACAAATTAGAATTGAACAGGAGGCAGAGTCAGATGGCACACAAAGCAAGAGAGATTCATCACAAATACACGAGGCGTTCACTCCTGAGGAGGGGTGAGAAACTGCACAATAGAAAATTACGACACATTCCCTCATGTTACTGTTTTGAATGAAACGCTGGAAATCAAAAGATTTGTGTCCTAGTAGTCCTTCCATTGACTAGCTTTTAACATGAGCAACTCATTCTACCCAACGTTATCTTACATGCAACATCAATCTTAACTCTTGTACAGCAGAAGGTGTTGTATTCCCTCGGAGCTCCGTAGGAGCTGAGGGAGATAAAAATGAGTGAAACGAGTGTCTGTGTAGTGTTTTGCAGTCCATAATGCTATTGAAGCGTTGAATTATGGTTAGTCTCATTTTTATATGAATGAATCTGTCTCTGAAAAATGTTACTGTGACATAACCTCTCTTGTCTTTCTTGACAGATGATACTTTTTTCTGCCTGTTGCATCTGCGGACTAATTGGAGGAATCTTAAATTTTCAATTTCTTCGTGCTCTGACAAAGAAGTCGTCTGCTCTCTATTCTTTGCATCTTGCCTCCATGTCTCTTGCATGCATTGGAATTGGTGGTTGCACCCTTTCTTCATGGCTCACTTGTCGGCTAGCCAGCTATGAACAAAGGCGAATGTTCTCAGAAAGAGAACATTCATTGCATCACTCCCATGAAATGGCAGAAAAAGTGAGTTGTGTGTCCTCCTTTATTTGTTGTGCTTCTCCTAAAATGCTACTGTATGTGTTAACATTTACAATTGGCAAGAGATGTATTCAGTTTTCAGTTTTATATGAGGAAGAGCTTCTGGGAAATGAAACGCTGCCATTCTGTGTAAGCTTTATTATGTTGCATTATATGGAGCTATTTTTAGGTACTGTGTATTTGCAGTACATCCATTTCAATGAAGTACATCCATTTTCAACATAATTCCATTGTATAGCTGTTCAAGGGCTCAGCTGCTAAATATAGCAGTTCATAAATAATTGGAAGCCTTATTAATATGGATTATCATGTATTGTACTGTGAAAAAGCACAGAATGCTTTCTGTAACCACATCATTGCATGCTTCAAGAATTTAATCAATTTCTTCCTCTCCCAAGTACTCAGCTTATAAAGTAGGTTATTTAAACACAAAAGCCACAGTTCACAAACCTAGATGACTAAACCTAAGCACCTAAGGGCATATTTAGACACCTATATGAAACTGGTCTGATTTGCAGCAACACCAAGCATTTACAGCATTTAATGCCTTTCTCTTTTAAAAGGAAGCCTACCAAGGTGTCTAGGTTCATGTTTAGGTGTTGAAATCTAAGCTCCCAAAGTTGAGCATGTAGGGCCAAAAGAATTAATTTAAAGAATTCTTGAAATCTTCTCCTTGGATTTACAGATCTGATTAATATTTGAGAAGAAAAATGTTCACTGACACCCTGTGCTTTACATTTGGACTTTGTATCCAATGCCTTTCATTTGAGAAATGAGTAGAGAAGGGAACAAAAGTGGACTACCCATCAAAACCTCCGCGTGCAAGTTTGCATTACAGTGAAGTTCAATAGTCTGTACCGTATCATTGAGACCGCCGAACAGCAGAGCAAGGATTAATTCATTCAGACAGTAGAATGTTTTCAGATTCCCTGAAAAACATGATACAGCAGTTAGTTGTCCATTAAGTAAAAATTACTTATCGCTATTCTTTGGTTTCTTAACTAAGATGAGACTCCAAGCAGAAATATAGACTCAATTCACCCTAGAAGATATTTGAAACATGTTTTAAAAAGTTAAATAGTATAGGTTACAACAGCACCAAAACAGGGTGATAAATCAAGGGAAGAGATATATTTCTCCCTCTCATTTTAAAATGAAGCAGAACTCTGTTGAGCTATGTAGGCAAGTATGACCATGGTCTTGCAGATGGTAGGCTAGATCCTGCCTTTCAAAGATGCTCTTGCCACAACAAGGACAGAGATGAAGCCCATTTGAGAGAAAAAAAGAGAGGCTGAAGATGATCATGTATAGCAGTAGTTCACCTCCTCCCTTCCTGGCCTGATGACCTCCTGAGCTTTTAGACACCTCGTAGTGAGGCCTGCCAGGTGCTCACTTTTCTTCGGTGAAGGGCTATGATGCATGTGCAGAGCACCCCTATTGCACATGCTCAGAGAATGTGGGATGCGCTCCACCGATGGTGGACTCCCTGCATGCGTGTTGTCGAATCAAGTATGCATGTGTAGATGGTCTAATCTGGGACTTCATAGACCTACAGCCTGCGGACAGTCTGCTGCTGGCAGGTTTGAGCTAATGTAGCTCAAGGCATGCCCCTAAAGAATAATGAAGGCTACTGAAAAACTTACGTTAAATTAGGCCCTGATTTAGAAAAAAAGCTTTAAAGTGTTTTATATATAAGACTATTTTGTATATTTATACTCATATACAGTAATATAGACCTGTACTGCATGTGCATTTGTTTGTGCTATATTTATTGTATAATTGTTATATTTATATTAGAGATTGAGGGGTATTGAAATAACCGACCTGCCCAGCTGCCCGGTGGTTCCCCCGACACCAGAGTTACCTCCAAGGTACGCTGAACACTAGGGAGCTACCATGTTGTTATGTCACTTCAGAAAGGGCCACCTCTAAGAGCAAGTCATAGTTTCAGCTAATCAAAGTTGGCTGATGCTGTGATGTCACTCGGATTCAGGAATGGTGCTTCCAGGTAGTGACATAATTCTACGTGGCGAATGCTGCAATCTGGAAGTAAGTTGAGTATTTAAAATATTCACCCTAGTTATAGACATCCAAATGCTCCTATTTGGATGTTGCCACCATTGACTCACTCTGCTTCTGATCTGTGTGCTCCTTCATTTCTTGAATTCAGCAACATTTTTTAATTTATTAATACTTTAATTTTTTGAAAACATAAATATTGGGGGACATAAATGGTTTTCAATATTTTCTGGAATTATGATGATATTCTAAGAGCTGATGTCTGCAGAGGATTTAAGTGATAAAGCTGACAAAAGAAAACTTACACTCACTCACGAGTAGCCTTCTGTCAGAACATTACTGTCGACCTGTGGTTGGCTGAGAGCTGGTGTTAAATGGCTTTGGTATTCTTGGTCCCTTTCCCAGCTGACTGCTATCTTCAGCGTAGATCCAACAAAGGGTTTAGGCACCTACAAACAGGCAAAACATAGTGCCTCATTTCAGAGCAGACAGCCCCCAAACTGGGACCCAGAGCCCAGTGTTAGGCATGCATGTTTCTCTTCAGTATATGAGGAGAATAAGGCACCGTACAATAACATCCAACACCATCACCTGCCAAACGGAAAGATGGGTAGTAGAAAATGCTCAAAATTCAGTAAGTTTATACAGCTTATTTTCTTTGAAGCTTACGCTTGATTCAGGAGTATTAATTGGCAAGGCTACTTGGTTTGATGGCCCTAAATTTACTTTGTAGAGAGGAATAGCACATCCTTTCTTTCAAAAACTGCACAGGGAACAATTACGTCTTGTGATCTACTTTAAAATGTAGCTGGTAACACCTAAGAGAGGTGGAACAAGTGCTTCCACTTTATGTTTAACTCTGAGTTCCTGTCTCAGCCTCCCAAGCCATTTATAAATCAAATGTTGTGGATTAAAAGAAGAGAGAGAAAGAGTCAGACTAGGAATAAAGATCAGGTCTGGGAATTTTCTTCTCTTTATCAAGAATCTCAGCTACTATGCTATGGAGTCAGGCTCTTTCTTTCTGATTTTCTCTTTCTCTCCCTGTTTAGCCCAATGAATCTTGCTTTACTTTCTTCACAGAAACTTCCACAAGAAGGGGGACAACCAAATCCCTTTTATTCCACATTTTCTCCAAGTGTACATAGGAGGTAGAAGAGGTGAATTTAGTCTTTCCATGCAGAGAAGAGCTTCTGGTTCTCATGCAAATATTTTAGAACTAGCCCAACAATGGCACCTCCACCTCATCCACCTGAATTTTAAAAAGAATAGCCCGAACTGCATTTTTATGTGTGCCCATTCCTCTTGGCATAGTTGCATGTTCTCTGGGATATGCCATTGGACATAAGCAGCAGATCACTTCATTTCTGCATCTGAATTCAATTTGGTATGAAATAGGCCTAGGACTGCTCAGAATAAGGCAGTTCTGAGCATAAACTCTGTGTGGCTTTGCAGTCTTGAAGGCCAGAGAACTGCTTAATTAATGTAGCCATCTCCAGGCTTAGACAGCTGCTAAGTAGGTATTGTTTGGATTGCAACTTGAGAATTAGAAAATATAACTCCAAACAAATCTTGGTTTAGGTGCTTTAGGATTCTGACTCATGATCAGGTCAGCTTACTCTGAGATGATTCATCTGCCACTTGAGTAGCAATTGCTGAACTGCTAAAAATTGTAGTCTGGCATACTAAGGGAAAACCAAAATCAGACCCATCCCAAGGCAAGCAGTCAAACCCCTTAGATCCTGTTTGGATCTAGACCTACTACTCAAATGTCTGTCCCAGCTGGCATCGAATGGCATCTGTTTGTAGCATGTCAGCACAGAAAAAGGTTTGAATGGAAACAAAGACTTAATTACCATCTTGTTCCTTTGTAGATTACCACGCAAGCTTGAGTTCATGCACTTTCAAAGGAGAACATCACAAAACTTGCACGGATGCCATCAATGCTGTATGTGTGGTCTGAAAGTAATGTCCAAATCTTTGGACAGTATCAATGAGTCTATCAGCTTTCAAATGTACTTAATTTATGTAGGAAGAAATGTGGTTTCTTTTTATTTACAGTGAGATTTATCAAGCCAAATAAAAAATGTAAAGTTTTTCTTATTGATTGAAATTCAGAACTTGTTAAATTTTTGTTACAACCTTAGCTAACTGAATTTCAAACACCATAAAATAATTCTAATTTTAATTAGTGTTTTCTATTCTTGTTCCAGGAAATGACAGACAACCTAAGCAATGGTGGCCCACATCTGATTTATAATGGAAGTGTATATTAAGAGATTTTTAAAAAGTTCCATGGAAAGAAGTGGGTTTAGAATTTTCTTCAGGAAAAAAATAGACTCCAAAAAATCAAGAAAATGAAACTATCTTAGCTTTTATGGCTCAAATGTCACAACTGCAGAACAGCACAGTTGCATTTCCCTTTTAGAAACATGTTCAAATTTGTCTCCTCAACATTTTGCGGATATACAGTATTTATTCATTTCCTGGCTACTCTCTTTTGGTTTTTTTGTCTGAATAACTTTTCAGAATTGTGATAGTATTTGAAATCGACTTCTCAAGACTCTTCTTCTCATGAAGACTCAAAACCCAGAAAAAAATAATTAAACTGGATCCCATTTAGCCCGGTCACAGGATTCCTAAAGGGAAGAGAGCAGAGGAAAGATGGCTCAGGGGAATCTTTTTCTCATCCCCACTTAGCAGCATCTGGTGTAATATGATGGCTTCAGACCACCTGGCATGGTACCAGCAATGCATCTGCACAGTCCCCATCCCCACATTGTGAATGCATCCAGCCTCAGTTTTCCCAGTAGATCATATTAAAAGAGAGCGCAAGTTACTCTTCCAAAAGGCTCCCATTTCACATTCAGAGTGTAAATGAACAGTGTGCTGAAACCAACACCGATGTCTTTGTTTTGAAAGACAGAATGCTCTAAGAACGCCATAAATCAAAACCTCAACAATGCCTTGTTGTAAAGAAATTGTAAATATTTCCAATTTGTGAATTAAGTATATTTCGTAATTTGTTCATAAAAGATGACAAATAAAATGAAATCTAAACCAGAGATTTTAGAGATATCTTTTGGGTTTTTTTCTTGTTATAAAGATCTTGCAAAGCTGAACTGTCGTTCTTGCATTGTTCCACAACACATTGAAAGGTTCCTAAAGGGGTGAAGCAGGCTCAGAAAGGAGAAAAACAGAGGCTGAACAGAGGTATGGTCAAGGTCAGAACACGCTGGCAATTCTGCACACCCACAATAGAGTTTGGGGTCTGTTAAAGGGAGAGGTTTAGTGTTAGGGGTCATGGGTTTAGAGGGATGTGGTTTAGTGGTAACTTGGCAGTGCTAGGTTAATGGTTGGACTTGATGATGTTAAAGGTCTCTTCCAACCAAAATGATTCTATGATTCTAAAGCAGTGTGTATGTTAAGGCACCAGCTTTAATTGACCCCAAACTTTATTATAGGACTTACTGGCTCATATAGCTATGAAAAATGGAAGATGTCATCTGTAACAGAACATATCCAGCATAATATTAATATAAAATATTCATGTAAAATCACTCATATGTTACATACTGAGTCTATGACTGTGCTGTAAAGCCCAGCACTTCACCATGAGTTTGAGATATGAGCGTTATTGATGACTGGTAATTTATACCCATGTTCCCAGACAAGTGTGAATAGAATCTTATTACTATTCAAGCCATGATATAAAAACCTCTAGAAATTATATTAAATTGTTTTGTGAATCTATATCGTATAAAATAATCTTTAATTCAATTATTTTAGGATTTTCTAAGTCTATAAGGGAGTTTCCCATCTAATTACAACATAGGAAACATCTTCACTTAAACTTAATGAAAATTAGTTGGATGGCTAAGCTTGTGAGTCAAAAACTGGTCCACCTTATAAGGCTTCTCTTCACTTATCTACCGTCTCAAAGGGGTTTTGAATCTTCTCTAAGCCCCTGATATACTAATATATATTACATATATGAGTAATTGCTAATGAGACTGTTCCAGTTCATAAAGAATGTAGATACTGTCATAGCAAAAGAATTAGATGTTAAGGCATCTCTGCTTAAGTATAGTGCTCCCTTTCCCAGATCCTACCAGCCTTTAGACTGTCTCCCCTACTACATTCCAGCTTGTCTGGGCTCTTTATAGGTGCCATTCCCTCTTCAGCTTGATGCTTCTTTTCCTCAGCAATGGGAAACATGGGATCAATCTGTCCTCAGCATCTCCCCCTTCTAGAAGCATTTTTGCTGCAGCTCTGGACACAACCCATCAATAGCAGGACTAGCGCCTAAATGGGCTGCAGAGTTTTGTACAGGTTGAAGAAATCCACACTGGACTTAGAACCAGAGGAAATGGTTCTGCAAGATTCCCTTCCTCATTGCATCAGTACACAGAGTGTTAAAGGGCCTTATCAAAGAAAAGCAAGAGTAAAATAAAAAATGGCTCAAAAATCCGCCTCAGAACTACCTGGATGAGGTTCATCATAAGCTCTGTACAATTGTAAAATCAGGGTTCAACCAGAGGCATCTTGTGACACTTCAGGACTAGGAATGGTAGCTTCAGATCCTAGCAAGTGGTTTGTAACTGTAGTTCAGAATCTGCTTAGGAACGACATGAAAGAACACACCATAACACTATCCATTTACTTATCACAAACACTTCATTTCCCGGCATGGTAGTAATAGTATGTGATGGTGCAGGGGAACGGGTGGTTCTCCTATATCCAACATAGTAGTCCAGTGTAACAGCTACTTTCTTGTCCTTTGGAAAGGAAAGGAGGATACATTCTCCAGGCTCACAATGTTTGAAGCCTTACTGTAACTTATCAAATACAACCACACCACTTTTGCTGCTCTTCAGGGGGTGCTGGAAGGAGAGAGAGGAGATCTGGGCCCCAAAGAACAAAAGATTCAATTGTTTGGTGGGTTTTCTTCTTTTGTTGCCAAGCCTGTAGAATGCAGAAAAACTGGCTGTTCCCCGCATTCATAAAAGCCTTGAAAATGCAAAGCTGGAATTCAAAAGACTTAGGAACAAATGTGACCAAGACAACTGCTCCTACAAAGCAGGACATACAAAGAGAATCAAAATTCTTAAATTCAAAGTAAATTACCATAATACAAGGATGTGGTAGGGGAATTCTAGGAAATGTTTCACTTCGTTTAATGAAGTTTTGTTCCACTACTGCATACAGAGTTCAACTGTAATGGAAATATTTTCTGTATGTTTTCATTACTGGTACAGTTGAAAGGACACTCATTCCACTTATCCAACTGTATGAAAACCAAAACTTTTAGTTTTCAGAATGTGACCAGCCAACATATCTACACCAATAGCTTGAAGCCTGGGCACCAAAATCCATTTTAATCTAAATAAGATGAAGCACGTATTGCCTTTGACGCAGTTATTTCTGATTCATGCTGCTGTAAAAGCAGATGCTGGCTCAGATTCTCTCAGAGATACTCAGCTGTTATTTACTAGGTCAAGAAACACTCTTCCTGAAGAGGGTTACTTATTGAACTTTGTGCGTAAGACTCAGCTGGTAAGTCTTTAATCTATGTTTTTATATTTTAGGCTATGCTTGGCATTTCATAGAGCACCAGCCTATGAGAAACACACACATGTTTTGAATTTACAACAATCAACCGTTCTTATTGCAAACTGTGGAGAAAAGTGCGTATAATATGTTTTAAATCTTTGTCTTGCACAATCTTCAATATGAAGGACAATGGGCCAGGCCAGATTCAGTAGAAAGTTTATATGCAGTTAGACATAATCACAAATAGTTATATTTATACCAAATTTTTCCTTGAGAGTGTGATTTTGAAGATAGAGACAAAAGAGAGTGTAATGGTATAAGCCATTTTTAATCCTTTCAGATCCCAGTCCCCGGCAGGTTAAGGAGTTAAAACAAACTTTTTATAATTAAAAGCTTAGAAATATCTAAAAGCAGACTGGTATTATACTACCATATCATTGTATATATTTCTGCATAAACTTTCTGCCTAAAATGACTCTAGCTAGCTTTCCCTTCCTGTATCAAAGTGACATCTTTAGCTCCACTATAAACCCCCAACAAGTTCCACAAGGTTGTTGAACATGCATCTGGAGACAGATTTTGAAGACTA
>VYZM01020702.1:71048-90049 GCA_013398915.1 Dromas ardeola
TTTTGCTAAAACATAATTTGATTGGAGTGAAGATGCTAAACTCACCCTAATTTAATATTGTCAGCCTGAAGAACTCTGAGTGAACTTGGGAAGCTTGTTCAGGAAGGCCTTTTTTTCCCCCTAATTATACAGTTACGAAAATGTGATTCAGTGTTCTGAAGAGTGAACTGGGATGAATCAGTAGCTGGAATTTCAGCAGAAAGTTATGTGTCTGGAGAGATTTGTTTGGCTGTGGAATTGTTGTTCTGCTTCAGAAAGAAGTGTCTTTGATTTGGAGCAAAAAGTCCAGAGGGCTGCAGCAAGGTCTCTCTTCAACCTCTCTACAAAGTAGTCAAAGAAACATCGAAGACACAGGATAGACACATCTACTTCTGCCAGGGAACTAACAATAAGCTCTGCATAACATCCTCACAATTGCTCTGTGGTTCCTTTGAATGAGCCCCGAGCATATACAGAATTGGCAGTTTGGGGTTTTTTTTCCCCTTGCATTACATTTGATGGGCTGTAAGGTATCTTTTATGTCCTTTAACCACTGAGTCACAGCAGGTAATTTTAGTGATTTCCACATCAGTGTAATTTTGTTTTCTAATCAGCAGAAGGGTTTTTTTTTCCAGAGATTCTTTCTGAAATCCAGTTTTAATCCTGCCATAAACTGCAACATGTTTCCTTCTAAAAATATACGCAGTTATGGCATGTTGAACAGGTTGACCACGTACATTAATTAAAAATAACTCTACATCCATGAAAATAGCTGTTTTGATGAACTGGCCTAATGTGCAATGGGAGCACGCTAGGAAGGCAGGTAGGAAGAGGGACCACAAGCACAAACGAGAAAGCTCGGAACTGCAAAGTGTCACTACAGTGCTGCATATAATTCTGATGTAAACCAGGTATATGAGTCAACAGAACTTGTCTTTGTACCCTTAGGAAAGTAGGCACAGATTTAGAAGGAGCTAAGAGCCGTTAGGATTTCCTGCCCTCTTTCTCACATCCCATTACTAGTAGCTAGTGTGAGACAAATCAAATGATGTCACTGGGACCACAGACTTGTGGAGCACCTCTCCCACATCATTAGGTGCATGCTTTTTTCTTTCCCTCCCACTTCATGCCGGTTCAAGCTAGGAGGTCATGTCTTGTATCTTCCCTTATCTCTTCTCTCCTGTTAAAACACAGCTGTATCCTTTAAAGTGTTCAGTATTGAATAAATTCTTACCTTCCCTGCTCAGTGAAAGCAAACACAGATCATTGCCTTCATTGTACAGCGAGATTGCAAACGGGGCAAATCTAAATCTAAACCATGAAGTCCAAACACCCAGACTGACAGTATTAAATTCCTGTGGTTTTCTACACTTACTGATATCATTGCTGTCTTCCCCCCTAAATCCAGGCATAAACTCCAGGAATGCTGACAGCTAATATTTTTCTGAGGACTATTTATTAACTGTGTAGCACGCTGGAAAAGTACGTGTGTCAGAGCTGCTTTGGTAACCATTATACATGAAGCACAGTAGGTTAATAGTGATACCCACACTGTGGTGGCAGCAGCAGAGATCTTGAAATGGCCCAAGAGTTCTGGATCTAAAAATGCTACAAAAGGCATGGAATCCTGTATGACCTTATTTATGCAAGGGTTTGTTTTGCTTTTATTTTATGCTTGCTAATAATATTGTATAACACCACGAACAAAACTGTTAAGTTTGTAAATTAAGACATTCAAACATGAAGAATACCTGAATGGATTTTATGATGAGAAAGCAGCTGATGATCAACTAGTTTTTTCCTTTTGCATAGCACAAGACATGATACTTCATGCGTCAATTCTTGTATCAACCACATAACATCTGGGTAAGCAACATATATTTTTAGAATTAAATCTGATCTTTATTTGAAGACTTCAAAAGATTTATTCTATTACCTCCCTTATACCAACAAGCAGAAAATGTCCCACTTTAAAGTGATTTGTTTCTATGAAGATTTTTTTTGCTTTATTTCCCAGGCACTGGCTCTCACTAGGCTATTGTCTGCTAAATTAAGGAGCCTGGGAGAAACTGGGATCACGTCATGTCTTAACCTTCTCTTGGGTGAGGTTCTTAAATTCCCTCACCGTGGGGCAGATTTCCAGACATAAAAAAAAAAAAAAATTACTTCTTTCCTAATCCCTTTCCAATTTTTCCATATAAACTTATTCTTTCTTTCCTGTGCATAGGAGTTATGACAGTATCTTTAACTACTTCTCTCATTCATCCTGGCCTTAACAAAGTTACATTGGACCAACAGCCAGCAGGCTGAGAGTTCTCATCTCACCCCTTTCCTTGATTGTTTTGAACTAATCTTTATACTATAAGGATTTTTAAATTGAATAAAATTTCATACTCTCTCTGATTTCTTTGTGCAGTTTCTTCTTCTCAGACAAATGACCTATTTTACCCCTAGAAGTAATGAGGAAAATAAGGAATTCTTTATGTTTTAGAATCTGTCTCTTTCCCTGATTTCCATCAATGGATGGACAGATCTTTTGTGTGAATTTTTTTCAGGCTGGCAAGTTTATTTAACCCTGATGCCTACGCACCTATGATCTTTAAAGGTTTACACCATGCAATAAGGAATTCTGCAGAACTCTCATAATCCTCAGACGCAGAACGAGTTATGGTGTAGCTGTATTAATGAGGCACTCCTGACCTGAGCTAATTAGCCATGCTGAGAATTAGGGCTGGCAAACCTGAACACAGAACCACATACATAACATACGAATATATTGCTTCAATACATTACAGATATGTACAGCAAAGCACTGTGTGGCATAGGCACACCTATATCGCTTCAAACCCATGCCTAGATCTGCAGAGGGAGCTCTGCTCTCTCCAGCTCTCAAAGCCAACTGTCAAACAAAGCTGAAAGACTACGCGGAGACTACATTTCCATCTGTCAAAAGAAATACGTTTGCCTTATGTTAAATGGCTTGCTCAAGAGGGAATGGCCTTTCTCCCCCACTCTTACAATATATGTTAGCTTTTTCAGAGTCTATGCTATGGACTTGGGTCATGACAGCCTCTTGGCAAGTAATGCAGCCAGAACGAGCATCCAACAAAACAGCTTTAAGGATATATAAATACTAATTTGTTGCAATTTGCCATTCAAGAAAGTGTTGCAACATTCTTAACTCTGGTAATTCTATGGCTGCAGTGATGAGCTTGTGTAGGCACAAAGGAACCAATTGCACCCCTGCTGCAAGACTGGAAAATTTGGAAAAAAACCTAATTCTGATGAAAAGGGTTAAATGATGTATTGGCATGTCATACATCTAATGGCAGTAAAAAAAAAGGAAAAAAATGTAGGTTTGTTCAATGTATCTTTAAATTCTTCACTTTCCTTGCAACATTTTTTTTGTGTGTGTTCAATTTATTCTTTTATGTCATATGTTTGGGACTTCCCTATGCTGTATAATACTATCTTCAATATTTGGCTTGAAAATCCCACACATATAAAAAATAATGAAAAATATTTAAAATTAATTGTTCATGCTTTATAAACAAAGGGTAGTATGTACATGTACCCAACTTCTCAAATACTAAATTAATGTCCCTTTCGAGGACCACATATAAATACGTGTTTAAGGAACTGCTTCCACTGAGAGCAATGAGACTAAGACCTATGTTTAAAGTTAAATCTGGACAACTGTCTCAAACAAGGATTCTTTTGTGAATGGCAGCCTAACACTGAGATGAGTCCAATGATTAGTAACTACTCTTGGTTTGCAGTGGTGTCAATGTGAGAATCAGGCCCTTAATCTGCATCACCCTGAACTCTGCAAAAATAGCAATTGACTGTGCAGACCAAAGGCACAGAAGTGATCCATCAGAATACATGAATTTTATAAGTACAGATTTACTGGAGGAAAAAAAACAAAGGAAAGGAACAAACAAAGGGATTTCTACTGCCTTCTCCCCACCTTTCCATTAGCACCCAATAGTGAAAAATGCCATTTCTATCAGTCAACGCAATCACAGCTGCCTTGCCTGCACAGTCCCCTGAGGTCGACTGCACTATCCTTCACCCCTCACGGCACCTACATTTATAGTCTGCAATACTTGCAGGTCTTTAGATGACTCTTTTTAATGGTTCCCCCCAAATGCACTGCTCTTATCCCCCCAGAAGGTTCATGCTTGAACTCTGAAGGTTTGTTTGGAAGGATTTACTTTTGATTTCAAGTAAATGTACATTCTGGGGACTTCCAGGATATTCACTGGGTCTGTCAAGGAATGAAAACATAACAGATGCCCACAAGCTTACTGGCAAAGAGAAGAGGTTTTGTCAAACCAGCATATTTATTTGGAATTCAGAATCTAATTTTAAATCTCCTTCTTTGGCGACAATCATATCTTTGGCATTTACATTTCCAGTGTTTATACTACTGTCTTAAGAACACTTAAGTAGAACCTTTATTTCCAAATAAAGTTTCATAACTTGGCAGGCTCATGCTCACTTTATAAATATAAGAACTTTAAATCCTTTTCCATATAAACATGTGCAATATTTCCTACCAAAAGTGTGTGACAGCCAAGAAGTTCAATTATTCTCAATCTATAAATCTGTGCAAGACAGGTCATCTAAAATAAAGCATCATCCTAGGCATAATTACAAACATACATGTCCAGTAAAGGGAAATTATTAAATAAATACCCTCTAAGTATGAAATAGCAGCGACTTGCCAGGAAAAATATATTGTATGTTAGAATATCCCAGAGGTTCATTGGAATACAGTTGTGGTGAAAAATGACAGGAGGCCTTTTCCTCCTAAGAGTGTCCACAGTTCTCTGCTGAGTTGGAAATTAGCAATAAATGAGGAAGAGGTCCCTTCCAACCTCAGCAATTCTATGATTCTATGATTCTAAGAGAAAGACACCCAAGATGTCCTCTTCACCGGTATGCACGCAGCCCAGCAGGGCGGAGGCTGCCAGGGTGAGTGGTTCAGTTCCTCCTGTCAGCAAGCATCTGTGGAGATGGTCCAAAGATGCGCAACACTGATATAGGCAACTTGCCTTCTGCTCCCATACACAGAATGAAAACAGAATGAAAAAAAATGAAAACAGAATGAGAAAAAAAAGGTGTATTTTTCCAACTGACGCCCTCAATACACATTGCCACGTGAACAGCCCCACTGATTGCACGGGGGACGACTGCAGAAGCAGGCGCTACTCACCGAGAGTGAGTGCCGTGCTGTTTTAGCTCAGATTACTTGGATTTTTGGATAGATCAGCAGCAAGAGATTAGAAGCAGGCTTGAACATGGGTTTAAGTATGCTCAACCCTGTGGCCTTCGCTGTTCATCGCTCCGCCGGCTGTCAGCCTGGCTGCTGCAGCCACGTTGCTTTGGAAGAGCCGACCCTTGGCTGCCTGTGAGCAAACTGGGCTGGACGCACTCACACCACCCCTGACTCACCCGGCCATGAAGAAGTTGGGCACGTACTAAAGCACGCAATGTCCTCACATCGCTCTTCTTGCTTGGCTTCAGCCTGGTTGTGCTGGTGAAGCCGAGTTTGACAACAGGTCTGGATTTTCTCAGAAAGCCTCCGGTGGAAAGAGCGTAACATGGACTCAAACTGAGGCTAAGCATAATTTAAGATCAGGTAAACTTAAATCCCACTAATGAGTCTAGTACAGCATTAAAAGGGATCAGATTCTGATGAAAGTTTTGGGTAGTTGCAAGCTAGGCCTTGCAAGCCTGATATCTTATGTGCCTCACTCTCAAAGTGAAATACCCAAAGTTTCTTTAGATATTTGTCTAGTCAGGGAGAAAGGGGTGAGCTCTGCCCCTGCAAAGAAAATATTGGGAACCTGTGAAGGACCCGCGCACTTAAAAACTCAGGCTGCCTCGAGAGGACTTCATGGTTCTACCTCCTGAATCACACCTCGACAGCAAGAGCCCGCTTTGCGCAGCCTGAACGCTTTCAAGCTCCAACCCCCATTTCTCAGGAGTGTTCACCAAATGTCTCACTAAAGGTTAAGCTGGGAGGCCCTCTTCTGTCGAAACGAAGCATGCAAAATTTGCTGCACACAAAGCAGCACAGCCCTGGGAACTACTGATTAGAAGAGTCAGCTACAAGCCCTGAATTCTGCTGTCAGCTTGTCGCACCATTTCTTTCAGGTTTGACTGTTGGCGTTTCTTTCCTCCATGACTGCCTAAGCAAATCTAAAAGCAGATGCAGACTCTTGAAAAAAAATCAGCATTATGCAATGCTACCTCCCTCTCCAGGGCCTGCAGGACAGCTCCGTTTTAACCCTAATCTTTTTCCCTGTCCTCTCTCAGCCATACAGCTGGGTTGTTAAAGTACCCCCTGATACTGCAGGTTTGCATCTCCTCCAGCTGGGAAGGGAATCCAAGCCACTTGCCGGCTCACTCTTCTGGCCACTGCATAAAATAAGGGCTTGTCATCCACCTCCATTTGAAAAAAAGACTAGACAGCTGATACCATCCACATATTTTACAGGTATTCTCATCACACACCACAGATTAGGGCCCTCAAGACCTGTTCTGCTTAGAGCTTGGCTCCCAGCACGGTTTAGGATGGAGCTGGAGAAGGAGCCTTTTGAAGTGGGGCAGGTCAGCCCAGTGCACAACGCTGAGCTTCAGGCAGCATAGAACAGCTCATACTGAGTTTTGTCCCAAGATTAAAATGAAGTTGCTGAATTGGCACCTGAATCCATCTCAGTCCCATTTTAGCTGTTTACATCTTTCATAGGATCTGATTCTTTTTGTGGGACAGTGCCCTTGCTGCACCCTGGCAGCCACTAGCAGGGCCAACTCAATGAACCAAACATCTAATTTTACCTTTAACTAATAGGCAGCATGCCTTACAGACACATGTACACACATTTCAACATAAACACACCGTCAGGCTTACAAAAATGGCACAGGAGACCACCAATTACAGTACCATAATTTTAATAGAAAAATTTATTGTATTTCCAGAGTGTTAGGTGTTTGAGAAACTCCTTTAAGGCAACAGCAAAAATAAGTGTTTTAACACGAGTAATATATGGCTTCTTATCACTACCAGTAAGAACTTCCAGCGTGCTTTGCCTCACCAGTTCAACAGGACTATTAAACCCTTCAGCTGCTTATTAACCTAACCAGTAGTGACAAATAAAAAATAAAAAAGGAAATCACACACCATGAGCTTCTTACTAATCTCAAGTAATACCATAATAATAGTACCCAGCCGTAAGAGGAATGCTTTTTAGTTGACTTTGCAGATAGAATACTCAAGCAGCTAAGCTGCCTGTTTAACTGATTATTTCAGGAAATAAGATCATTTTCTTTCAGCATATTTGAGTTCCTTTGTTGACGGGAGTACTCACAAGTATCACAAATAGCTGGAGATATTTACAAAAAATTAATTTAATTAAAGAAAACAAAAGCAAATGCTTTTAAAGCAATGCAAAACATGCTAATATAGATGTTTACAAAGTATAAATCATGGATAATGTCTGTGTGGTAAGTGCAAATTATTCTAATTGCACAATTCAATCAAGCTGTCTGTAGATTCAAATTCCTCCTTAAAATATATATGTATTCTTTAAATTCTTTCACTATTAGCTCATTAAGCTCCAAATATAAACTTACACAAATAAATACACTTAGCATTTCAGCTTCCCACTCACGTCTCCCATCTTTCACATATACCTAATATGCAAAAATGCATGCTATGAAGAAATACTCTGTGGGAAGTTACACTGATTTCAATACCAGTTCTCACTTATATGTCTTACAAGACTTTTAAGAATATATAAGGGGAATACAGGATCTGTATATAGACTATATACAAGATCAGCATTAAGCACAAGTAGTTAAAATGACTGTTCCGTGCCCTGCTGTCCTGGTCTAGAGTCCTCTCCTCGCCATATGCCCCACAATAACTACTGTGGGGAGACTGCAGAGTGCTGGATGAGCCCAGGAGACTGGTTCACTGGTGAGAGAATAATTTAAACTCCTAATTCAAAATCTTACTGGATTGCTCTCTTTGTCAAAGGCCAGCCTAGCCTGGGCAGCTACATTGCCTGTGGACTCCACCAAAGACTCCAGCCCTTGCCAACCCTTTGACGTGTGCTTATCTGTTAGCACGAGCAGTTTCATTGAAGTCTGTTTTCAGAGCAAAGCGATCTGTGTGCCTAAGTGTTGAAGAGCTGAGATTTAAAATGTCCAACCAGAGGCTGGCAATGTGACATTTCCGAATTTCCTTCAGCACCTGACCATTAGCAAATATAAGCAATGTCACAATACTGAGCAGCACTGAGAGTTGCAATTGGAGGTTCATGTTATTTCTGGAGCCCAGAGTCCTTTGAAAAAGCTGATTTCAACTTGCAAAGTACGCCGATGCAATACACTGCTGTTGTGCTGAGTAAACATCTTAGTTATGCTTTGCCTCATCCACCATATACTACGCAATCTGAAATATCTGCTGAGCAGCAGTACAACAAACGTCATTAATTAAATGTCAGTGAACCAACAGTAACAACACAGTGGCATCTAGGACATTTATTTCCTGAGTCAAGTTGAGATGAATACTGCAGAACTCAGCAACTGCAGTGTCATAATTTTTGGTGAAACGTGGTTGCTATTTTATGGATAACAACCACAGTGGCATTACTGTTTAACATCTGTTTAAGTGGACAATGGCATCCTGTTAAACATCTTCATTAGTGATCTGGATGATGGGGCACACTGTAGCCTCAGCAAGTTTGCAGGTAACACAAGAGGAGGAGGAGTGGCTGATATGCCAGAGGGTTGTGCTGCCATCCAGAGGGACCTTGACAGGCTGGAGAAATGAGCTGACAGGAACCTCATGAAGTTCAACACAGAGAAGTGCAAAGTCCTGCATCTGTGGAGAAACAATCCCATGCACCAGTACACTCTGGGGGCCACCCAGCTGGAAAGCAGCTTGGCAGAAAATGACCTGGTGGTCCTGGTGGACACCACATTGAACAAGAGCCAGCAATATGCCCTTGCTGCAAAGGTGGCAAATGGCTACATCAGACAACGTATTGCCAGCAGGTTGAGGGAGACGATCTTTCCCTTCTACTCGCTACCGGTGAGGCCACACCTGGAATACAGCTAACAACGACCAGGGTCTCTCGAGAAGTCTCTGTTCATGACAAATTGACACAATGGCGCTATGGCCTCTATTTGTCCCTGGAGCAGGAGGAGTATTGTAATGTGTATTCTACACTATCTCATCTTGCAACTAGGGAGAACTTTCTAAGCACTCCCTGAGGCATCTAGAATGCTTCTGATGATGTCTGTCTTGTAAATGTATAAATGTAGATGTATAAATAAAGAGTTTCTCAGACCACAGGACAGATTGAGGGCTGCCGCAGGGCACAGTTGTATCTGTTCTGCTTTCCTCAGCTTTCACTAGTATGAACTCTGATTTAAAAGACTGCCATGGCCCTGTTTGTGTCACTGCCAAATACTTATTTTTCTGTAATGAAGCTGTCATTTAATCTAGACTCAGAATAATTTAAGTCAGATGGGACCTTCAGAGGCCATCTGGTCCAAAGCATTTTTTTAGTATTTCAAAGAACAGAGATCCCACAGTTTCTCCAGGCAACCTGTTCTAGTGTTTGATCACCTGAACTGTAAAGAATCCTTTTCTTGTATCTAGTAAGAATTTTCCCTGCTACAACGTGCACCCATTACCTCTCATCCTTTCACTATGCACTGCCAGGAAGTCTATGGGTCCATCTTCTCCACAGCTAATCATTAGGTCATTGAAGAGAGCCAATTAATTCCCCTCTTGGCCTTCTCTTCTCCAGACCAAACAAGCCCAACTCTCTCAGCCTCTCCATTACATAGTCGTTGTACTATTGTTTTCCTGTGTCAAGTATGGCACAGCAGTGTATGTCTTTTACTCATTGAAGATACTAGTAATATTTCATTAACCATATTTATTGATGATGCAAACCCAGCTAAGTGGGACTCAGCTGTCTGTGTCTTTACTAGCCATAATGCTCAAGGATTGCTATCATGTTAATCCTGCATGGTAGAGGCAGAAACCATTTCTAAAGGTCTCATCCAGAATGTACTGAAATCAAAGTACGAACTCAGTCATGGCTTTAAGTCAAGACACTCCTTGTCAGTTTTCAGAACTTTTACATCTCTTTTCACAATGAAACAGAAAAAGACAAGTTCTCCCCACTCAGAGTCAACTTGGTATTTTTGAAAAGGTCCAACAATTGAAAAGAATTCCACTGCATTATGCACAAAAAAGAGTTAGAGACGCAGTAGGTTATTCCCCACACACAGATGTACTTTCATACTGTATTCTTAAGTCTTCAGATCCCTCTGTAGATTTCTAAGGCCCAAACAGAAGCAGATTCACCACATCATAATATTTTATTACTCTATATGATGCTAATAAGTACACCACTTTTCCAAGTTGCCATAGTTTCATGAAGATGCCACTCATATTTCTTGTCTTCTGTGCGTTTTAATACGACATCAATAATTGCTGACTATATGCATTAATATAGGTCAACTCAGGGGGTTCACCTCTAGAGCAAATGGGAGCATGGCAGGCATTACACCCTCCCTCCATCACACACAAGGGGCTTCCTCTCCAGCTACTTGGTGCATAAGTAACAGCCTAGGCTGTGTGCAAGCCAGTACCGGCAGAATACTGTATGTTGGACAGGTGTGGGAATGCAAAGCATTGCATGGCCAGATGGCAACCAAGGGCTACACTTCTATCAGAGACACATTTGCCTTGGAGAATGGGTGTGATGTTGAGGGCCACACTGAGGTACCCCTCTGATGGAGCAAGCATGTCACACTGGTCTTTATTTAGACAAATTCCTTTGTCTACAGTTGAAATTTGCTTGAATGAAGACTAACAAATATCTTGGGAATTGACTATTGCATCTCATTTTCTTCCAGGAAGATAGTGATGGCAAAAATAATGATGATAACCTTGTGATTAATGTCACATTTAAATTTACATAAAGGACAATGCTGCACTTCAGAAATTTCTCATGCTCTTAAGGAATTTGAGTAAGTGAAAAGAGAAACTGAAATGAGAGCAGGATTTTGTCCGCACTGCATTTATTTTTTTACTACTTTCACCAGTCTAGGGAACACTAAAACTGTACTTTTGTCATGACTGTCACAGAAGAGTCCCTGATTCTCATGTTTTTGTTTTGCTTTGGTTGTTGGGTGGTTGGCTGTTTTGGGTTTTTTTTTGTTTTGTTTTTTTTTTATTTTACTATAACCATGACTTCTGTTATCTTGGGAATTTTGCATGTGGGCGGATGGATGTGATGGTAAGCAGTTGAATCAGTTCAATGAGAACCCTGCCAAACTAAACCATGAACTCGGCAGGAAGTTAAGCGAGAACATAAAAATTGCCTAAAAATTATGCTAGGTCTGTTCTTAAGCCCTATCATTCAGAGATATAATTCAGGCATCAAGCGATACCTAGCATTGAATCACTCAGGTGAGGGACGCTCAAATAGTTTTCAAGAGCTACTCTAGGCACAGTACATTGGAGATTACTTAACCTACTGCAGATGCATTTGCTTTAGTACCTAGAGCTGCTCAACTCAAATGCAAATGATGACATCAAGCTCTTCAGTATCCACTCGGAATAATGACTACCCTTTACTTGCCTGAAGGTAGATAATGCTGCTATTGATAGTCAAAGGCTCAGCTCTTCTAAGAAAATCAATGACATTAAAGATTTTCTGAAGTAGTATACACTGCCTGAGAAGGGCAGGAGAAAAATAATAAATCTGGAAGTGTTTTACACTGATGACTTTTTTTTTTTTTTTAATACTCACCTTCAAGCAGAGATTGAGGAAGAATTTCTTCATCATTGAGGCAGATCTTTATATATCATATACCGATTCAAAATAATTAAAATATTATCTTTCAGTTAACAAAGGATATTCCTGGAACAGGAATCCCGGTATTTTGGGAGAATAAACAGAATAAACAGCCAAATGTTATGATGCTTACTCAGCCTCTTTGGTTTACAATATGAGAACAGAATTCCCATCAGATTTGAGGTATTTTTTTTTCATTCTTGTAGGCTGGAAATACAACGAGAATAACTTTTTCAGTGATATTCAAACAAGTCCATATTTGATCCAAAACAAAACCATACAGTCACAAGGCAAAAACTAATCACATTTTTGAACCTCAAAAAGGACTTGTCTCTCATTTCCACTACACTGGGGGTAAAGGCTTCATTTTTCCAGTCTTTCAATAGAAAAGCATATACCTTTAACTGCAGAAGAAAATACAGACAAAAGAAAACAGAACAATTTACACTACCATAAATACAGGTGATAATCTATCTGTTAAAGACTGTAGATGAACAGAAAAAGAAAAAGATCCACATAACTGAATTCCTCACCCTTGTTTTAAACACTTCTCAAGTGTCAACCCTCCTGAAACTCACCTGCAAAAGTCAGATTGCAGGGCTGGGGCTGTAGTTTGAGAGCAGCCACCAGATAAAATCAAGTATCTGTCATTCAAATGAGTTACTTTGGATCTCTCTTCAATGGCAAACTCCTCAGATTAGGGACCTGGCCTCCAGGCCAGAAGGTTTAACAGTTTTCCATTAAAAAAAACTATGGTAAGAGATGCAAAATTGGGAATAGCGCTGTAAGTTAAAAATTTCTGTTCAGCAAAAATTTTCTGCAAAAACTATATAATTTCTAGAATTTAGTATCAGCAAGGATATAGGTCTACATGTCTGAATGTTCTTCCTTTCATTATAACTGGCTTCACAATTCTTTATGTGGTTTAACAGGATATGAACACAAAAAAGACAGAGAACTAGACAATTACTTTGTCTTCTGTAGTATCTTGAAGAAGTACAGGAGTCATAAAGCAGGATGGCAAAAAGACATTTTCTACTCTTAAAATTAATAGCAGCTGGCTTTTCTGTAGGCAATCCCCTGTGGATCCTTAATTCCTACCTTTCCTTGCAATTTTAAAAAAGCTGGAGTAAAGGTTTGCTTGAAGTTTCTCAGAGTATAGCAAAAAAACACAGCCATATTGTTAAGAGACACTTCATTTACCCCATTTACAACCTGCGCATCCATCTCATTTGTTAGCACAATTTGTCAGAAACATTTATAATGCTGTAGACAGGCCTTATTACGTCGGCATAGGGTGCTTCCCTTCCTTGTTTCTGTGGCAACATTACCTCTTGTATACACGGGAAAAGTCACATTCTCACATTATTTGCTGCACTTGCAGCCAGTATCTGAACACACTTCACTCACTGTCTGGAAACATGGAGGAGAGACTCAGCATGAAATCAACAGCCAGATTTCCACAGGTCACAATGTCTCTACCATTGAAACTATGCCTTCAAACATCAGCAAAGCTGGAGAGGGGCACCACAGCCAGCATCAGACATCCTATGGCAGGTTCTCTCTTTTCCACAGATGTAAGACCAGGGAACTACGTGGACACGGTTCTTTCAGTAATATATTTATAGATGAGATGTTTTATCTTCAGAAGAGTGATTCACAGTGTAGGCAATACTGACGGTCAGCCACATCAGCCATTTCCTGGCAGGCAGCAACCTACTTGGAGAATCAAGGGCCAAAGGCAAATCTAGCCAGTCCCCAACTGTTAGAAGATGTTCATCCCAGCCATCATTGTGCTGGTTTTGGCTGGGACAGAGTTAATTTTCTTCATAGTAGCTAGTATGGGGCTATGTTTTGGATTTCTGATGGAAACAGTGTTGATAATACAGGGATGTTTTTGTTATTGCTCAGCAGGGTTTATACAGAGTCAAGGCCTTCTCTAATTCTCACACTGCCCCACCAGCGAGTAGGCTGGGGGGGCACAAGAAGTTGGGAGGGGACACAGCTGGGACCGCTGACCCAAACTGACAAAAGGGATATCCCAGACCATATGATGTCATGCTCAGCAATAAAAAGCTGAAGGAAGAAGAAGGAAGGGGGAGGACATTGGGCGTTATGGCATTTTGTCTTCCCAAGTAGCCGTTATGTGTGACGGAGCCCTGATCTCCTGGAGATGGCTGAACACCTGCCTGCTGATAGGATGCAGTGAATGAATTCCTTGGTTTTGCTTTGCTTGCATGCACGGCTTTTGCTTTACCTATTAAACTGTCTTTATCTCAACCCACGAGTTTTCTCACTTTTATCCATCCAGTTCTCGCCCCCATTCCACCAGGGGAGAGTGAGCGAGCGGCGGTGTGGTGCCTAGTTGTTGCCAGCTGGGGTTAAACCACAATAATCATAAATCACAAATCAAGGCAAATTATTAGCTGAAAAAAATTAACATAATTGTTGTCTTATCCCATTTCTTTCCTTAATGTTTCTCTAAGTCATTTCCTAGCTATTAAAGATTGACCTACTAATCACTGACAAAAGAAAGCACAGTCTGCATATTGCAATACACTTAAAATTTTCAGGCCGCCATGCAGTTACTATGCTTCTCGTGGACGATGGCACTTTTCAGTATCAAGGCTTTAGTGTGCCATCTGGTGGATTTTCAGCAGTATTTGGTACATTTTCGTTATGTACAAACCCAGTGATACAGAGATGCCTGGTATACTGACAGGAGTATCTAACTTCTTTGGTCAATGTCTTTGTTAGAGAAAAAACAGTATTCACCTTATCGCCCTGTATTTGCTGAAATTAGATTTTTGCCTGAGAATAATAACTTCATTCCTCTCACATTTTCAGTCAAATGAGTTTTAGTACTGTAACTATTGTATCTTTAGCTAATTCTTTACTTTGATCGATTCTGCATGTAATTGAATGGTGGCGCTCTCAAAAAAACTTTACAAAACCACCCTAACAGAATTCTGTATTTAGGGCCACAAATTGAGACCCCCAGTGTCATTTAGATGCTTAATTCTCACTGACCACACATCCTAGGATCAGTCTCTATTTGGGATGAGGGTCAAAGATATTGAAGTGAACCTATTACCATACAATACAACTTCAAATGAAACTGAGAGTTTGAGTACTGATTCTTCATTCTAAGTACCACAGCAACAACCGTCATCAAAAATACTCTAGGTTTTTATAATACCACATAAAAAATGTCAAACCAGGTGAAGTATTTGAAAAAAAAATCTGAGCATGAATTTTCTACTGTATATGAGTAGTTTTCTTTGTAACTGTGAGGCTTTTCTTCATTTCTCTTTTTTTATAGAGCACAAGTTGTGTGATGAGGAACCTAGAATGGATTCAATTTCAAAACGTACCAAGTCCTTTGAGCACGTGGCCCTAAGAGGGGGCGTACCTTCTACCCAGCAAAGTGCCAGGGGCACTCTTCCACTCTGCACGAGGTGCAGTATATTCCATTGCAGCTAAGACTTCCAGGATTTTAATGCTGGAAGGAGGCTGCCCTCTGAATGAATGAGCTGCAGCTGCCACAAAAGAGCATGAATGGGCAGTTGGACGAGGCTTCTACCCAACATACGATGTCAATTCAGAAACCTGGATTGAAGAGGGCAATGACTGTGTGGGAATAAACGAAAAGATCAGTTGAGAGGTGCTGGATATGTGGCTGTTAATGAGTCTCCTTACTAGAGGTTGGCTTTCTTTCCATAAAGAGAAAACAAGACAAACACAGATAAAACAGGAAGGAAAAGAACAGCAGTGATTGAAAATGTAGCTTTTGTTTTTGGTCCCGATTGTTACTGGCAACCTGACCGCTAGAGAAAAACAGGCTCAGTGCAGTTTTATCAGCCACTGTGAGACTTGGCAAACGTACCAGTGCTGTGCTGTTTTAGACATCGATTTTAGCTGCTTCTTTGGACACAGGCTCACTGCAGTCAGTGCTGCTAAAAGGTCCGCTGAGACAGACTGTTTTTAAACTGAAAGCTAACATCGAGAAGTGAAAAGAAGATACATAACTAGGGAAGAAAAAGTAGACAAGAAATGACTGCGGGGGTATCAGGATTTAAGTATTACGGTCCAGGCGGTTTTAAGAACTGAACCGTGACAGAGGCAGGTGGCAGCTGGACTGAGATTCCTCTCTCTCTCGTCAGGACATCTTTTACAATCAGGTAATGAAAGCCCGAGTCATACGATGGGTCTGAAGTCTCTAGGAGACTGCAAGACAATGCTGCTTTTGGTGGAGGTAGGCTATGTTGCATCAGCAAGCAGTGTGACCTGACAGGTGTGGACTCACAGAGAAAAAAAGCTGGTGCTAGGACCAGGTATCTACACCAAAACTCTTTCAGGAGAGCTATTTTGAATTAGCTCTTGCCTGACCCCAGACACTTAGTGACCATTAGGATTTAAAGTTCATTCTCCAGATTACTTTGGCCTGAAAGGAGATCTGGAAGACCGAAGAGCACTTTGCAATAAAAACCAAAGCACAGTCGCAGGGATAAATGGAGATTCAATTAGAAAGTGCAGACCTGACCTCAACTAAAATACCGACGCGTGACCATAGCACCATCTGCCTCAGGGAGTGATTCTTGGCTTCCAGGCCAAGTGGTAGTGTGGATGCTAAAACATGACTCTCTTAAAGACTACTGCCCTTGTCCACATAGTTTAGGGGTTAGCACAGCCCTCTGTAGTCCCCATACAATATTCGTAGGCTTTAAGACATTATTATTTTGCTGCAGGTTTTCAGTTTAGAGTGCCTGATACAAAAAAATAATTTTGCAGCCTGTCAGAGTGAGATTTTCTGTAGGCTGCGAGGAAAGGCACATCCTGCACGCTCCAGGGTAGAGCACGCACAAGTAAGGAGTTTTATGGGGACAGAAGCGTGTGGAGATAACGCCGGCTTCCTGCAGGAGCAGAAGGAGGAAACCCTCTGGCACCATCTTGTCCAAGCTGCCTACAGGGAGAAAGACAAAAGTCCATATTTTTGTTCACGCTGCCTTTCCATCTTATTCAGAGTTTTTATTTAAGGAGCAGAGTTAGGTATTTATTATCCTGGATAAAGTTGAGTGTAACCCTTAGTGCATTATATGTTCTCACTGCAAACTAAATCCACTCATAAATAAGAGTTATAAAACATATATTTCATTTAGGAATAGAAGTGGATGCAGTTATCGTATAAGATCTTTAACCAAGATTGAAAGCACATTGCAAGGATTAAATATGATATGAATAGATGAAATAAAAAATACAGATATTCCTTCCAAAAAGCTGAGAGCATATAACATACAATTAATTTCAACAGACATAAAATACCTTGGAGGATTAAAGACACAAGAGAATACAGATTACAGTAGTTCAAGACATTTTCTCTTTCAATTTTGCAAGTTCAGTCTGACATCTGAAAGCCATTTTTATGTCAGTTCTTTCACACTAATCCAACTTAACTTGCAGTAAAGCACTGCAAATTATACGGTTTATTTTACCTGTGAAAACTAACAATGTCCTGTCTTCACAGCATGTTCAGTCAAAGAAAACCTTCTGGTGATATAGTATTTGAGTAGTTTCAAAGGCTTTTCCATCACTTAACATTTTATAGGGAGTTCAAGGATTTCTGTCATCTGACGTAAGGCTTGTTTTTATAGAACAATAGTGTTTCTGAGGCCTCCACAGCATAAAGAAATGTTAACATTTTTAATAAAACTGATACATCAAAAAATTATTTTTATAACTCCCCATGTGGATTCAATCAGTTTGAAAGTGTACATTTACTAAAACAAGTTGAGCTGATATAAATGAGATTACATCAAAGAAAGAAGATCCTTTCAACATTTTGCACCAGTTCGGTTAAATCAGGTTAAAATTAAATCTTCAGGCAATACTGGACAAGCCTGTACCTATATAAAGCCTGACTGACGTTTCTGGACAAAATCTTCACTCATCATCCACAAGTTTCATTGGTTACAACAGGAAAACAAGCTTTTCTTTTTTTGCTATTACTGTGGCTCACTTTATGGGTCATTGCAGCGTACAGTGCACCTTTTCATGATTTTTGTCTTATCTTTCTTCTCCTTGTGTCTTTTAGCAAGTGGTCAATAAAAGTGTTATGAAATTTCTCATTATATGTACAAATTAGACCCAGGCCCTAGCAAGAGAAAACAAATTCTGCATTCTTAAAATTGACATATATGAAGAACAGCATTTAAGGTAATTTGATGTCGGGTCTTTTGTCTAAATCACCAAATGATTTAAATTTAAATAAATTTAAATTTACAGTAACATCGCAACACAGCATTTTGTCAAAGCTACCAAATGAAAACTACCGGTTCAAGAAGGACAGGGAACTGCTGGAGAGGGTACAGCAAAGGGCTACCAAGATGATTAGGGGACTGGAACACCTCTCTTATGAAGAAAGGCTGTGGGATTTGGGTCTTTTTATTCTGGAAAAGACAACCGAGAGGGGATCTTATCAAGGCTTATAAATAGCTAAAGGATGGGTGTCACGAGGATGGGGCCAGGCTCTTTTCAGTGGTACCCAGCGACAGGACAAAAGGTAACAGGCACAAACTTCAACTAAGGAAGTTCCATCTCAACATGAGGAGAAATTTCTTTACTTTGAGGGTGGCAGAGCACTGGAAGAGGCTGCTCAGAGAGGTGGTGGGGTCTCCTTCTCTGGAGATATTCAAAACCCACCTGGATGTGTTCTTGTGCAGCCTGCTCTAGGTGACCCTGCTCTGGCAGGGGGGTTGGACTAGATGATCTCCAGAGGCCCCTTCCAACCCCGACCATTCTGTGTCTCTGTGATTCTGTGATTTAGGTTCACGGGGCAATCGGATGTCTGAGGAAGGACACTGGATGTAAAATCAGCTGAAAAGCGAAATTAAGTTGATGCTAACCACGGAAGTATAATCTAAGGAGGCAGTGAATGATGCGCCTGAAAGCATACTGACAGGTTGTGGAGATCAATCCCTGCTTCTAGGTGCTCCCAGACTCCCCCATCGGCCCAGGGCTGTGGCTGGACGGGGGAGTGGCGCAGGCGGCCAGCAGGAACCCGGGGGGCCGCGACCCCGGGCACCCACAAGCCTCCTCCGACACCGAAACAACCGGCGCGGCTGCTCG